>JAGKTI010018855.1:0-13758 GCA_018397915.1 Birgus latro | reverse complement strand
CTCCCTCGCTCTCTCTCTCTCTCTCTCTCTCTCTCTCTCCCCCCAGACCCAAGACTCTTGGGCAGTGAACTGCATTTCATATGTTTAATTATATAGGCATATGAAATCAAAATTTGTTAACTAGTAATAGCCACTGGCAGTCATTGACTGTGTTGTGATGGTGGAGGTAGTTGCCATACTCTACTTGTCATTGTAAGTAGCCAATAGTAGAAGCTTCTGCTGCCCCATACTATAAATCATATGCATAACTTTTTTTTTTTTGTGTGTGTGTGTGTGTATGTATATAACTATCTGTCAACCTATCTGTTTGTCTATATATGACATAGAAATATTTAAAAACTTGAACAGACCAATAATGGAAAATCCATCCATCCATCCATCATCCAATCCTGGGTAGCCTCATGAGAAGTGTAGGAGTCCGGGGCTAGGCAAGTTGGTCCTGACATTTAAGATAAGAGAGACCAGCCTCACTTATCCTTGAATGACATTATGTGAGAATAAACCCCAACCACCCCTTGGAATAAACCTGCACTGTCTTAGTCCAATTGGAGCACCATAATTACTCACTAAACCACCAGGTGCCATAATATGATTACATGGTTACCACCCAATGTAGTAAATGGTTTCTTGGTATACTGGAAACCATTTGGCATGTCACTCAGTGTAGAGTCACCCACTGGCAGAAGGAAGGGGAAAGAATGAAGGAAAGAACGACAGAATAGGGAGTGTAAAGTCACCTGTAGGCAGAGGGAAGAGGAAAGACTGCAGGAAAGAAAGACAGAAGAGGAAGGAGGGAAGAGAGGAAAGGGCAGACATCGATTCAATGAGAAAATTTATGAGAGTGAACCCAGGCACCGAGCGAGACATGGAGACGACTCCTGTAAGTGAGGGAGGGATCGAGTTTCAGAGGATTAGTTCTGTCATATGACTACTAGGTGTTCTTGCCCTAATGAGCCACCTACTTGACCACAATGAGAATTCTAAGTGCAGGCTCTTGAACAGTAAGCTCCCATCCCTCCCAGCAAGCAGTAATTAGTTAGATGCTGGCCTTACCTGTGATGAGAAATGTACTCGTTTGCAGGTTGAGAAAGCGCAGAAACTTTGATTTAAAAAAAATATTTTGCGACTGCTGAACTGCAAATATTAAATGTACAAATGCACTTAAGCTTATGTCATCTTTAGTTGACTATTTTTCAAAGGGTGGAGGTTGGGGAAAGAGGTGGGTGAGATGCATGACGAGGTGGGTCCCCATCCCGCATCCTGGTAACATGCAACTTTTACCTGGCTGTGTGATGAAAACTTCCTACCAGTAGGAACCTTTGACTCTTCACTGTTGCTTCTTTATCTCTCTTCTGTCACTACTTCAATGGTCACTGTTCCTCTGAACTGTCTGCTTGCATCCCTCCACCTCTATGATGGGCACGTAGTACCCGTCTAGCAACAAACTCTCATCCCTTTCTGTCCAGCTGTCTAATGCAAGAGTTAACCGTTACTCCCAGTCCTTCATTTATGCAACTGGTCAACTCTGGAACTGTCTCCCTCTGTCTGTATTCCCTGCTTCCTATGATCTCCAATCTTTCAAATGCAGTGTGTCCAGGCATCTCGAAATGAATGGATCTTGAATTTGGCTCTCTTTTGTATTGTTTTTACTTTTTCTTGGAAGGAACAGTATGCGGGCCCATGGCCCTTGGTTCCTTCTTCCTTGCGTTAAAAAAAAAAAAAAAAGTTATTCAAAGGTTATGTGTGATACCATTGTGTAAACATAGATAACTTACAGTTAGGTATTACCAATACTTTATATTATGGTGAAATAAAATTTCATAGTTATACTATTTTATGAAATTGCCTCCTCATTCACTTCTGCATCCGCATCCACGAGGATGTGAACGCTGAATATCGATATCTACATTGACATTTTCAATGTGAATATTTATAATCTTCATTTGCATCCCCATCCACAATATGCAGATGTCTGAGATCCACATCTGCATCCTCAATATGCAAAAGTCTGAAATCTGCATCCGCTTCTGCATCGACAGATGTCCGACATATGACTACTCATATGTCACTGCTATGTACTTTTTCTTCATTCATTTGAGATTTACGGTATTCTTTGCTGTTGAAATAGTTTTTCCACTTGCCTCTTGGTAGATAAGCCATCATGTGAAGATAACCCCTTCCCTGAAACCAAAACATTGTTCCTTCACCTGTCGTGGTAAATGATCACCACTTATTTACCCGTTATGGCCTTGCAGTGATGTTCATAGAGGTTGTATGGTGTGTGCACAACAGTGAATGTTAGGTATGATCTGGAGGGATTGAAAATTATTTTAAGGGGGTCAGAGGGGGAACTTTGGGAATATTTTGGGATTTCACCACACCAGTTAGCCATATAACTGGTTGCAGTTAGCCGTATAACATGTTTCAGTCTGCACAGTAAAATTCCTGGATAGTTTAGACTTGCAAATTGAGGGTCTGTTGTACTTAGCATCTTTTTTAAGCCTACTGGTCTTTGTACCAAGGTAGCTTTTGTAAAGAACTAAAATCTCTTACGGTATTCAGCTTTATGTTTAGTTAAAAAAGAAATAATTATCTCATGTTAAGCATTTATCCTGTTTTGCTACAACTAACATTGATGACAGAGTAAGCTTTATGAATGTAAGGAGATTAGTAGCTGTATGAGGTGCTCCCCAAAAGTTCCTGAAACTTGACTAAAAATGGAAAAAGCTTACATCAAGTCCTAATCGCCTTCGTTGACGTCTGAGTAGCGTCCCTGGGCTTGCAGACATCATTCCCAGTGCTTCATCCATGATTGGAACATGTTCTGGAAGTCCTTTTGCATCAACTTGCTCAGGACCTTCTGCAATTTTCCCATGGATCTCCTCAGTGGTGTCAAATCTTAGTCCATTCAGCTGGATTTTCATTTTTGGAAAAAAGAAAAATAATCACAGGGGTCCAAATCTGGTGAATATGGGCGGTGGCGACAACCAGCATGTTTTTGTATTGCAGAAACTACTGTACAAGAAGGACTGTGTGCATGGGTGCATTTTCAAGGTGAAATACCCATTTGTTTGTGCACCACTCGTCTGCATGTTTTCGCCTCACATTGCCAGACAAAATGCATTGGCAAGTTCCATATGATAGGCTAACAATGTCACATATATTGATTGTCCTTCTGTGATCTTTGAGGATGATTGCACAAACTTTGGCCACACTGTCAGGAGTTGAACTGAAGAAAGGGCGACCAGAGCATGCATCATCATCTGTTGACGTTCGTCCATTTTTAAAGTTCTTAAACTGGTCGTAGGTTTGTGTAACCCCCAAAGCATTGTCATGAAATGCATGTTTTAACATTTTATGAGTTTCTGCCACGTTCTTCCCGAGTTTCACGCAAAACTTGATGCACATACATTGCTTTTTCACATCCTCCATTTTTTAGGTCACAGAATTTGCAAACTAACCCAAACACAATGATAAAAAAAACACACATGCAGTGAACACATTCACCCTGCACAGCACTGCTTGACACAAACAAAAGGTGTGTTCACTGCTACTTAGCATCCACACACTATTCAGTAAGCAGTTTCCACCCTGGTTTCAAATCTTGGGAACTTTTGAGTAGCACCTCATAGTTGTAGCCCTTGTTTTATCCGAATTGTGAACCCAGTAGACTGCTTGCTGAAGTTGTCCTTCACCTGCAGTCTGTCGTTGTCCTTTCAGGGGACAGGGAGGGACTTGAGGGATGTTTGTATAACCAGGCAGTGGAGCTGCACTATTTTTTGGTGCCACCACATGAAGGCATCCCTCCCAGGCACAACTTAAGGAGACCTTAAAAGCATTATTGAATTATGTTGTATAGGAGGTCATGATTCTATAGAAATATCATTTTGTGAAGATCAGGACATGACGGTTTTTACAAATGTCGAGTATGTTGGAGCAGCCAAGTTCATCAAAATTAAAGTTACAGACTGAGTGTAGGTTGTTGCAGGGGATTATTAATCTTATAATTCATATATTTTGTATGTTATAAAGACCGTTGTGTACATTCACATACAAATAGTTTTCATTGAGTGATGCAGATTTGTTTAGGACTGAAAGTAAAATAGCATCACACTTTTTATGCTGTAGTTATTACATAATTAGATAAAAGGAAAGTGTCTTCAGAGATGTATGTGGAGATTTACTTGTACAGTATATGGTTGGTAATGAAACATTGCAATTTTTAAAAGAGGAAGTAGATTTTAAGACTGAGAGACATGTATATGTCAGAGGAAGTGTATCATTATGAAAGCTGTTCCAGTCTTAAATGTTACAAATGTGCCTCACGAAGTCATAGTGCATATACTGAGGAAATGAACCATATTTGACCATCAATTCACTGTTTGTTTCATTTGACAGGGCATGTGTTAATTCAGCATGTATGTGAATTCTGCAGTTTCTTAAAAGTACTGTGTTGTAATTCTTTATACCTCATGCTCTGTACTTTTTTCATTTGAAAATGGTGAAAAGCTTACTGGGTTTTTCAAAGGTGTTATTTTTACAAGTATGATAGCTAATACTGTATTATACACCAAGTGCAGGTTCCCCCCCCCCACTTACACTGAATAAAATTATGTAGCAGTAGCTAGGATAAATTAAGAAAGATACTGAGGGAGGTGTAGAGCCTTGGTGGTAGTTTATTTTGTTTGACACTATAGATCTATATTAAGAATTTTCTGACTCAAAGAAATCAGAATATAACTGCATAATGTGTTTGATGTTGGTTGTTTATTGATAGGGTTGAGCATGTTTTATATCTGCATACAGTGCACCTACTAAACAAAAGGAAAACCGTTTATTTTGTGCATTGCTGCTTGCTTTCACATGTAACATTTTTGACAGCATTTATTGTATACTTGAAAGCTTCATAGATGCAGATACAGCACACACAAATTATTGTGTGGCATTTTTGGATTTGTTTTAAGTCTTGTACAGTATATCCTCACATGATCCTTAGGTGGGAAAAAATATCAGAATTATGATGATTCTTGTGTCACAGTAGTGTATATTGTCTTCTATTAACTTTTTTGTTTCAAAGGATTTTTTTTTTCTTTACAGTACATTTATGAAATAAAATGTTTAAACAACAGAATGTTTTTCTGAGAATCAAAATCAGATTTCCCAAAACTGGCATATTTCAACTTGTATCCATTTATGTAATGGAAGCATGACTTTTTATGGATACTGTAAGGATAAGAGTGATGGAAAACTGACTAGTCGTTGTTTTTGTGTAGCCCCAGGCTCACCTGGACATGAACCCGGTGGACTGCAGGCTGAAGCTGCCCTGTTCCCGTAGTTCATCATCCTGCCTTTGGGGGATAGAGAGGGTGTTATGAGATATTTGTATAACTGGGCAGTTGAGCTGCTCAGTTTGTATTGGTGCCTTTATGTGACTGCATTGCTTTTCATCAACCAGGCTGAAACATAGGTATCAATAATAAGTCCTGCTAATATATGTAATAATCATAAAGACAGTACTGTACTGTACAGGGGATATTGAATCCTCAGTGTGATGCTCGAGAAGTGACTGGCTTGTGGAGCTGCTCCATTAACATTCCTTAATCCCCCCCCTGTCCACCAAAAGGAGGAGGATGGACTGTCAAAGAAGTGCAGCTTCAGCCTGCAATTCACTGGGTTCACATTGTGATCAGTTGCTGAAGAGGAGCTTTCACAAGTTGGTGCTGTTGGCAGAAGTAGCAGTTCCTGACTGGGATTAGAATCCAGTGTGGCCCTGCTGGATCAGCCCAGTGGGCACTGTCTCCTGTGTGGAGGCAGCTACTCCTTATATACATGGAGGCAGCTGGTCCCTATATCATTTTTTCACGTGGGGGGGGAATTATTCTGTGGCAATAACTCCCCCACTCCCTTCCCTGTTGCCTTTTTTGGGGAGGTATCGAAGATGGAGTTGAGACTTGATGTAGGGGGGGAACTTCAATAGTTTGGATCCCCTGCCTAGGATCTCAACCCCTGACTCAACCGATTTTGCATGGTCTCTCTCTGTTCCTGTCTCTTCTTCCTGTGGCTTCACTACCTCTTCCTCTATTCCCCCTTCCTCTCTGCATTATTAATGGAGGCCTATTAGTGGTGTAGGTCATCCCTGTCCAAACCACCGAGGACAAGCTTATGTCTTCCCATGCGTTTGCCATGTATATTTCTTGCACCCTTTCATCTGCAAGTTGAGTCTGCTGTAGGGTCAGGTGTTGCTCCCCTTGGTGGACAATACACTTCTTTGGTGGAGGTTTGGGATAAGATGGTTGGCCCAGCTGGATATAGTTGGTTGGTCACACACTGGTTAGGGTCAAGCAGTTGTTGTTGTCTTGTGGGCGTTGCATCAGTCCCATGGCAGCCATCACACACCAGGCAGTAGCTACATATACTTCCCCCACTACCCCTGGGGCTATTGGGTGGTGCTGAGCCCCAATATTTAGCCTCCCCTTGTTGGGCTCCATGGTACGAGAAGTGAATTATTTTTTCAATAACTTACGGTATTAGAAAATGATCCCCCTCCCCCTCCTTTGGCTCTATTGACATGATATGCTGATGACCCTTGCATCCTTACCATGGCACCTTCTTTGGTTAGCCCCCTACAACAGGTGTCAAAAACAAAAAAGACACTCTCCCCACCTCCTCTCCTATCATAGACCCCAGCCTTTCCCTTAATGTCTCATCTCATATTGTTACTCTTGAACCCTACTCACCTCACACTCTCTGTACCTCTGCCTCCCCATACCAAACCACTCCTGTTTCTACCACTTCCGTTTTATACTCTTTTAACTCACGTCCCTCCGTTATACCTGTGAAATCTGCCCTCTCTTTGTCTTCTATCTTCAAACCAAAAGAGTGGACCAGAGACTTTAACATACCAGCATCAGCACCTCATGCAAATAACACCCTACATTTCCAACTGTGCCTACTAAAACACGTTAGCGGTGTCCCATTCTGCACTCGCCCTGACCATTCCAGACTTGTCACTGTCAACAATGAAACTCAAGCTAAAGCTATGGAATCATTAAAAGACCTAGAGGGTAAAGCCACTCCTGTCTCACGTGACATTGACCTAAATACTCGTACTGGTACTGTCCAAATTCCAGATGATTGGATTATTTTGGATAATATGGAATCTACCAACTGTTCCTCTCTAATTTGCTCTGTTCTTGCAGGTCAAGACATAGACGTTGCCCAAGTTACATGTTTTACTCGTGGCCCCCGAGCAACCGCAAACACCCCATCAACATTGTCAAGATTGTGTTTAATATTAAGGACAAGACCTCCCAATACATACAAGTACACATACAGGAGGTGAATGCTTCCAGTCCAAGGGATCATCCCCCCACCAAGTGAATGTCAAAGACTCAAAAGTGCTGGTGCTTTGGCCATCCAGCAAAATACTGCTGCTCTAACCTTCGACAACCACTTTGTGCATTACCTGGCCACATAAGGACAGAGTGTCACTCCATGGTCTGCACCTGTTTGTTTTACAGAGGATGCCCCACTTGCCACTTTAAATATGAAGTCACAGCACTCAAGTTCAAACAAGGTCTTTCTCTTCAAGAAGCTCAACAAGAAGCCTGTCATCTTGGCTTTTCCTTCACTCCATATTCCGGTCATGTTCAACCAGTCATATCCACCTCAACCCCTATACTCGTATCCATCCTTTCATCTTCCTCTCACTCTGCCTTTTCTCCTCTCTCTTCCTCTTACCCATCCGTCCCTATCGCCACCATTCCTTTGTCTAATACATCGTATTAGAACCATGCATTTCACCATCCTCCCCTTCGCCTTCCCCTCCCCTTTCATCTTCCTGCCACCCTTACTCCTACCACCACCATTCTCTCGTCTAATACCTTCTCTGTACTAGACCCAGATACTCAAACATCATCCTCCCCTTCCACTAATCCCTCCTCCCTTTTCTCTTCTTAGCCTTCCTTCCCAGTCTATTCCACATGCACAGGAAAACGTAGTCCAGTCAAATCTCCCGTTTTACCTCTCTCAAAGGAAGTGTATCCACGACTTTCCCCCTCCACCATTTACTACAGAATATTGAAACACTACACAGAACAATCCAACACCCTGTCCCAAAATCATCTTCCGCTTCCAGACTTTAATAAACGGTCTCCCCAGCCCCCAGCTTACCTTTTGCAGACATTCATTCACCTCCTTGTATCCTCCCTCCTACTCCTCAACCCTCATCCCCTCCTTTTCAAGCTACTACTAGTAGCCTCCGCACTTTATCTCACCCTTCTCTCATTTCCTCTTTGCTTAATGTACCCGTCCCTCCAAGCTGTACTCTTGACTCTTTGCTCTCCTCCAACTCTCCCTACTTCTCGGGATTCCGCCCCCCCCCCCCCCCCTCAAACCCCTCACGCAGATCCCAGCCAAAACAGTACAGGGTGATTTACGAGTTTCTCCGGAAACTCTGGGAAATGCAAGCTTATGCAATTCTAAGCATAAAATACTCCATAAGTATAGGTGTTTAATGTAATGGTTTACAAGTGGGGAAATTTTCAAATCTGACAGATATGAGTGTGAGGCGCCACTACATGTTGAAAAATGATACGTCGCCATGTCTTCAGAGGCACATCTTTAAGTAACAAGGGAAGTTCATCTCTGAGAAAATTAACATAAACATCTGTAAGCTTCCCTTCAAAGATATACTCGAGGTCCAATCAGCTGGTTGTCATTCATACCGTCCCACACATTAACTGAAAATCAGTGTTGAAAGTTCCGTTCAACTGTTTCCTTGGGATTTTCTTTTAACCACCAATGTGCATTACGAGTATTATGTGATCCACTGCAGGTAAATGTGGCTTCATCAGTGTATAAAATGTGCTTGCACAGCTGAGGATGATCTGCTAGCCAAGTACAGAAATCAAGTCGTTGAGCAGAATCCCCGGGTTGTAGATGCTAACCTTGTATGTGATATGGGTACAGACATTTCCACTTTAATGTCCTCCATACCTTCGCTTGTGGAACACTAAGTCGGGATGAAATTCTTCTTGTACTGATGCTAGGGCTGCGATGTACCATTCCTACTGTAAGGCTGACCATAGGAAGAACGACTCACTGGGCAACGTCCTTCCTATACTGAACAACTGCTGTTGCAGCCTGTGGCAGTGTGGGGACTGGGACGTAACACTGCTGTCAGGAGTGGGATAATTTTGGGGCTCTAGAGTTTGAGTCCTATGTCAGGTCAAGTACGTCCACTTTTCAGACAGGTCGTAGTGTAGGATTCAGGGCAAGAAAGGGGGAGGTATGTGAAATGGAAAAATCTGAAGGAAGTTGCTGGTGCTGTGGGAAGCCAGGACACAGAAAAGAGGACTGCTACAAGTGGAAGAGGGAACAGGAGAAGACCAGTGGAGGTTGCTGGTTCTGCGAGAAGCTAGGACACAAGGAGGAGGATTGTCACAAATGGAAGAAGGAGCAAGAACAGAGTAGTGCAAGGAAATCTTCATTTGTAACGAGCATGTTCGATGTGTAGTGAGGTGGGACACTTCAGTTCCAAAGAAGAAAAAGGATGATAAGAAGAAGGTTGCAAAAGACCAGAAAGAAGCGGAAAACTAGTGGAGGCTGATGTGAAGGGGCAGCCACCAGCCAGCTTGTCCCAAGTAGCCCCCCCGCCGAGAATGCAAGAGAACAGCAATTGACAGTGTGTGAATAGATGGAAGGATAGATGGAAAGAAATGTTCTCTGGTGATTGATTTGGCCTCAGAGCAGACTATTGTGAGGCCTGATATGTTACATCATCGGTATCTGCCTGAGTCATTGGAACAACTGTGTGGCGTAACTGGGCACCGTGCGGAACTGAGGGGACCCCTGGATGTCCAGACTGAAGTGGCAGGGTGTCACGAATTTCCTACATCGTAAAATTATGTACCGTAAATTGTGACCGAGTGATTTTGCGGGAGAAACGAATTATTCTGAAATGCTTGAGATTTCGCTCATTCTCTCAACCGTCCACTTGCCTACTTATATTCACATCAAGTTGTCAAAACTTTCGTCATTCTTTCGCGAGTGATTCTTTTTATGTGGAGACGGTGCATTCCTCTGAGCGATAATTTCTGAATTATCGCTTCCGCCTCCCTGGCCGTTACGGCCACACCCTTTTCTCACGTTCCTCACGTCGGACACTCAAAACCATACCCAGTCTGTCTCTAGCCACGCAGCGAGCGGTTTGTGCTTTACGAAAGCTCAAGTGACCACTTTTCTTAGCGACTTCAGATCTCAGCTTGTATTGGCGTGTGTTCCCGAAGCTCCCACCAACTTGGTGATCGACTTCAGCACGGTCTCATCTATACTGATTAGTATTTCCTTTTGTTTTCCTAGGTTTAAGTTTTTGGGTTATTTAGCTATTTGTCTGAGTGTTTGAGTGAGTGCGTTTCCCTTTCTTGATTTGAATTGGAGTCATGTAACGTAAATTTATTTTTTTGTATTCAATAAATTTACAGTTCGTTTTCTTGAGTTTGTTAAATGTAACAGTCGTGTTTAATTTCCCCACATATTTAGTACACTTTTGTTACTCCACGTTAGCACAACTCTTATATTAATCACGACTGGTACTTAGGCCAGCTTTAGGCATTAATCCTTAAATCCGTTGTGCTAGCTAGGAGTTTGGCTCAGCCAAGATCCTGATTGTTATTATTATTATATTTTGAATGTTAAGGGGAGAAACTAACTTTCTCAGTGGTCAACGGTACAATATTACAGCCTACTTGAGCGTCTAGTCTCTGCTGTGTACCGTTGAGAAAGTCTATAAATTCTCGACTCTAGAGAATTGGCGAAGTTTGATTTCATGAGTCTATTCTCTCGTAATAAATGACTCGATAGTCATTTCTAGCACACATAGCTATACATTGTATACTCCAATTATACAATATTACATTTTCCTCTTGAATTACATTTTCCCCCTGACATCTGGCGACCTCATTCTAGGATAAACTCCTAGCTTGAAATTATTATTACCGAATCACTTACTCACTCTTGCATATCAGTCTCACTTTACTCACTCAGTCTCAATCCGAGCATCATGGAGAGTATATACCTCCAAGAAGCCAAGGATATGGGGCTTACTAACCTCCAGGAAATTCGAGATTATGTCCTGTCGCGCTGTAATTACGAGCAGCAATGCAAGAATGCTGCCCGTGAAGAGCGGAAAATTCAGCGCGATCATGAGAAGGAACAATGTGCATATGAGGAATGTCAAAAGGAACGCGAATACGAGGAACAGCAGAAAGAGAGGGAGCGCGAGTGCGAGGAACGAGAGCGTGACAAAGCACGTGAACACGAGCGTGCCGAGTGCGAGGCACGTGAAAAACACGAGCTGGAAGTGCTGAAGCTGAAGCGAGACTCCTTGGCTTCAGGTACATCGGGTGCAGCTAACCCAAGCTCTGCTAGCGCTTTCTCAGCATCTGTTCTAGCAACTCCATGTCTCAAGCTTCCTTCTTACAAGGAAGGCGAGCGAATCGAGCCATTTATAGCTCATTTCGAAGACATGGCAAAGCTGTACGATCTGGATGAGGCAGCTAAGCGGCTTCAGTTCCTTAGCCTGTTTGAGGGCCCTGCCCTCGACATTCTCCACAGAATTCACGGAGATAATCTCACGTACGAGATGATGAAGACCACACTCATCAAAGCTTACGGTCTTACCGTTGATCATGCTAGGAATCAGTTCATGAGGGCGCGTCTCCAGGAAAAGGAGACAGCTGTTCAGTTCCTTGACCGTCTCACGGGGCATACTTAGGCGAGTGGATGGAGAAGGACGAGACTCCCAGCATGCGAGAGGGAATGATCGACCTCGTGCTGCTCACACAGCTGGAAAAGTCGTGGCGTGCTGAGCTTATGGCCCAGCTCAAGATGTACAAAGTGAAGGATACAACCCAAATGGTGGAAAAGACTGATGCTTTCTTTACTGCATATGGGTACCAAACTCGTAGGCAACAGCCGTGGAATAAGAAAGATACTGCTAAGTCTGGTAAGCAATCCCAGACTGAACTCCAGCATCAAGGCCATTCTCAGAATAATGGCCAAGGTCCAAACAAACCGCAGAAGGACCAGGGGCAGAATACACAGAAACCTGTACTGGAAGAGGTACAAGCAGTACTCTAACCAGCAGCAGTACCCTAAGCAGCAGCAGTACCAGTCACGCAATCGACAACCGGGACAAACCTTTTCAGCACCAGCCCCAGTGTATCGGAGGCAGGAGGAAAATGCAACCTTCATTCCCCAACAGGTGCACGATGGTGCCGTCCCCACCAGCACAGGTCCTCCTTCACAGTTCACTAGTCCCCCTCAGATGGTGAACTCCCCTCCACAGGCCGTCAGTGCTCCTGCTTCCCAGATGGTGAGTACAACTCCTCGTGCACCTAGTTCAAGTACGACTCCTCGCACACCTATTTCAGGTACAACCTCTCAGGCATATAGTCCTGTCACATTTGAAGTGTTGAGTGCCATGCAACCTTATCAATGGCTGGCCGCTTCTTCCACAGGCCCTCCCACAGGCAACAGTGCCTTCCTTGTTCAGCCAGGGTTTGTGGGAGGTGTTTCTGTTAATGTTCTGAGAGACAATGGTTCCTCAGGTTGTACTGTCAGGCAGAGTCGTGTTAGTCCTGAAGAATATACAGGCAGACAGATCCAAGCTCAGATTGTTCCCTGAGGCATGTATCCAGGTAGCATCTCCCTTTTACACAGGTTCAACAGATTCAGTTGTCATGCAAGAACCTATGTTTGACCTCATAATAGGCAATATACCAGGTGCCAAGTATAGTTGCACCACAGATGTCACTACTCAGACTTCAGCTGCAGTAACACGAGCCATGGCCAAGGCTCCAAATTGTGTTGCCCCAGTGGCTATTGCATTGCCACAAGATCTGATTTGTAGTCAAGATGTTGTCCAAGAGTAACAATCTGACCCGACCCTTGCTGTTGTGCGGAAGAAACAAAAGGGTAAAGCAACCAAGTATTCACGGGGTGGACGAGCCAGGTTCCTTCGCAAACAAGGACGGCTCTACCGTGAGTCACAAACACTCTAGGGCGAGGTTTGACTGCAGTTTGTCGTTCCCGCGAACTACCGCCAAGCAGTGTTAGAATGGGGTCATTGTTCAGCGTCAGGAGGTCATATGGGCAAAAGGAAAACCCAAGGCCGTATCCGTGCTGACTTTTTCTGGCCAGGAATGGGACAGGAAATAGACAGTTTTGTGAACTCCTGCAATGTGTGTCGACATACCACCATTCAGGAAAGTTTCTCTCCTGTTCCGTTTGAATCCATGCCCATAATCACTGAGTCGTGTGAGAGAGAGAGGGCAGTGGTAATGTGGGTGCAAACCTGATGTATCACTCGTTGGCCCCGCAGGACATAATATGTCTGGGGTCTGTACATACATATGTACCGTGGCTCATAAGTGCACAGCCACGGCGATCCCAACCGAGAACACCGATGATGAATGTGCAGTCACGGCGATCCCAACCGAGGACACCGAGGACAAATGAGCAGTCGCAGCGATCCCAACCGAGGACACCGACGACGAGCCCTTATTAGTCGTAAGCGTAGGGTTAGTACATATTGTATGTACCGTAGGTTAAGGGGGAAGGTCGAGACCCTGCAGAGGCAATCTGAGGCTGTGTTTGAATTACCTTGTGGTGTGTCTCGAGCTGTGGGCCTCCCTGAGGATTCCCGGAGATTACACAGAAGCCACATGAGTGTTCACACCCATGCAGGGTGTTGAA
>JAGKTI010018854.1:0-13740 GCA_018397915.1 Birgus latro | reverse complement strand
GATATATAGTTAAATTTTTCCCAGGAAAAATTTGATTTTCCGGCGGCGTAATGTCATCAATTCCCTAGATCGTGAAATTATGTATCATAATTCGTGACATTGATCGACATGGTGGGAAAGATGGAATAATTCTGAAATCCACTGAATTTCGCTCATTCTCTTAACCGTCTGCTCCTGTAGTTATATTTGCATCAAGTTTTCAAACCTTTCATCATTTTCTCATGAGTGACTGTCTCTGTGTACAGATAATGCATTCCACTGAGCGATATTTTGTGGATTATCATTCCCTCACATTTGCCTCTCCTAGGCTAAGGTTATTTAGCTCAGTGTGTTATTTACCTATTAGTTTGAGTGCTTGAGTGAGTGCATTTCTTTTCCTTTGATTTTGAATAGATTCATGTAACATAAATTTATTTTCATGAAATTAATAAATTTACAGTTCGTTTTCTTGAGCTTTGTTAAATGTAACAGTCGTGTTTGATTTCCCCACATTTAGCACACTTTCACTACTCAAAGCTAGCACAACTCCTTATATAAATCACGATTTGTATTTCGGCCAGCTCTTGGTATTAATTCTTTAATCCGTTGTGTCAGCTAGGAGTCCGGCTCAGCCAAGATCCTGTTTATTGTTGTTATTATTATTTATAATTATTTACAGTATTGAATGTTAAGAGGTGAACTAACTTTTTCAGAAGCCAACAGTACAGTAGTACAGCCTTCTTGAGCATTTAGTCTCTGCTGCGTACTGTTGAGAAAGTTTATAAAATTCTCGACTCTAGAGAACTGGCGAAGTAAGCCAGCATAAAATAAAATCGCTACTTGATTTCACGAGTCGATTCTTTCATTTCAGTCGACTAAATAGTTATTTCCATTGTCCATAGACATATTCGTATTTTCCCTCGTGACATCTGGCTTCACATTTATTTATATAAAGTATATTCTCATTTTCCCCCTGACACCCATCTCGTCTTTTATTTATTTATTTATTGATCTATCTATTTAGTTATTATTATGAAGATGGGATGCAAACCCCACCCCAACCTACCACTTCTGGGAAGGGCTCACCATTAGCCAGTGGAATGGGATGTGCAATCGCTGGACACTAAGGTCATCCAGATTTTTTTTTTTCTGGATGGACTTTCAGCCAAGGCTACTGAGTTTCACCTACCCTGCTGCCCACTGGTTTCAAAGTCCATCTGCCTTTTTGACTGGTCATGCTCTTCATCCTGCTGGGTGTCTGGCCATCCTTCTCACTGTGCAAAACCACTAGAGTTGCAAGTTATTGTTGCTGACAATCCAATCATGGTTTAAGCAGGAAGTACTGGATTACAATGTACCATTAGCAGATCAATACCACATCTGACCTGACCACTACCAGCATCATTTTAAAAGTTTACCACAGCATGGGCTCGAACCCTAGACTTGGCAATCAGGCATTCTGAGATGACTATGCTAACCTCCAAGCACCCTCCGGCTCCCTGACTGGCAAAACGGTATTTCTTTAATTTAACTGCTTTAAAAATCTCCGAAATAAAGCAAAGCCATGCGGAACCCCCTCCTCCCTTTTTTTTTTTTTTTTTAAATGTCGGATGTTACTGCATCTTGTTTACAACCTCCCCATAAATGTTTACAATCTACCCATAAATGGTGTAAATGGCCTTTCTTGCATTATCTTACTTTTTGTCTTTTCTAATAACACTGGCACCTGAATGGCTCCTGTGCAACAGCATGGTATCACATCCCAAGATATTATGAAACATTCCATGTGGTCACCCATTAGCACACACACACACACACACACACACACACACACACACACACACACACACACATACACACACACAGTGCTTGAGTATACTTTCCATTTAATATCCATCCCCGCCCTGGAGGGGCTCGGGGACGGATATTGTTTTCATTCGGTTTGTCTCTGTTTGTTTGTCTGTCTAACTGTTAACAACTGTACACAAAATGAACTAGTGTGATTCTGAATAAAATTACGGGGATTTAAATGCACCCCGACAACACCACCAACCACCAAAACAGGGAGGAAACACTCACCTTACAGGTGAATCGGCCTTCCGGGCCACAACGGCTTACCTGACCTTCTCCCATAAGCCCCTCCTCCCCACAACCGGACCAGACCCGAGGTAGCAGTCCGGGAGCATTACTCTCCGCCCATACTAGCCCTCATCAGACTCGGGGTGGGAGTTGCTCTATAGCATCCCCACGCAGCGGCCCAGCAACTTCCACCGGAATTGCTGGCAAGGGAGCGACCGTCGGTTCTGCCTCATCATCCACCCTCCCCCAGGAGCATAAACACGGTTGCGCCCGCCGGGCAAACCAGTGCGAGGGCATCCGCTGGATCCCTCCTGCCTGCCCTGGGACAAGGAGCAGAGTCGTAGTAGCGTCCGCTGGACCTATCACTGTGGTGTCACCCGCCGGGTAAGCTGCAGCTGCACCAGACCCCCAGCAGGAGTGAGGTAGCGCCCGCCAGGCCTGCTCCACCGAGAGCATCTGCCGGATCTCTCCCTCCTGCCGCCCTCGGAGCGAGAGGCGCCTTGGTAATGTCCATCGGACTTGCCCGGCTAAGGCAGCGTCCGTCGGATCTCCTCCTCTCCTGGCGTGGAGTTACGGCAGTGCCCGTTGGGCCTGCCAGGCTGAGGGCGTGAGCTCTGCCTCCCCCTCCTCCACGAAGCCGGAGACTCCCAAAGGGGAGCGAGTCTCTGGCTCAGCCCAACCCTCCTGTGGCCGAGCGAGACGTCCTTTTCTCTCCCATACAGGTCCAGCGTGTAGTGGACTTGGGCGGGGATCCGGTCTGCCCAGTCACCCTCCTCTCGACGGCCGACACTGACAGACTCGCAGGGGCACCCAGGCCGCAGACGACTCCTGATGGCCTCTTCCCCCCGAGGCCGCAGCCCTCAACCCACAAGGGGTGCGTCCTTCTCCCCGGGCTCCCCTGAGGCACCTGGCGTCCTCCGCACCCCGACCACAGCCCAGGCCCTACACTGGGCCACTCGCCTCCTGACCCTCTTCGGCCCTAGTCCTGAGGGCCCAAGTATTCCCGAGGCTGCCTTCCGATGTGAGGCAACCCCATCGCCTCCTGTAGGCCTCCCTCCTACATCAGGCTGACACCTGAACCTCCAAAGAGCGTGAGAGCTCTTTCTCTCCTGCCACCACTCCCTACCCTGTGTGAATCTACTCCACACCCCCATTAACTTCTGTGTACTCCCCTTCCCTCAGTGAACAGCTCCCTCCCCCTCTCCTCCCCAGTGTTCTTGTGCTTCCACTTTATGAGTTAACCCAGCAGTGATTTCCCCAGTGACTCTCAGTAAACTTATAATCGAGTCCAGGTTCAGTGTTCTCCATAGTGATACGAGGGAGAAACCTCTAAAAGGCGTGTGTAAGCCAGAAGAAGGCCAGAACTTATTGTATCACCCAAACCCGGATACATAGTGAGCCACATACTCATCATTCGCAGTGTGCCACTCACCTATTTTGTATATTACTCTAAGCTATTGTAAGTGATCTCTGCAAGTGCCACGTGTAGTAATCCATATTGTATTGTTTTCCCAAAGCTGGTTATGTGTAGTACTGGTTTGCCTGTGTTTTGCCCTGTTCCTTCGGTATATGTTCTAACCCGGTCGTATAGTAAAGGACCCCAAAAGCTTGTGCCTGTGACTTGTGGTGCGAGGAGTCGTACCTTTAGACACAGCGATAAACCTGAGGTTCGAGCCTGTGTACTTACAGAGCGAGAAGTCGCGCCATAAAAACACAGCGCATGACAGGGATGATAGGCTATGACTTTCTGATCAACTGATTAAATTTTAGGCCAAATTGGGCCAAAGCCCAGGCTGTAGACCCCATTTTTTTTTTTTTTTACCATAACTCCTTTCAAATTCGCCATATCGACATGAAACCAAAACCTACTGGTGCATCTTTCAAATCTGCATCCTATAATGTGCCTCATTACATCAGGGGGGTCACCCCTCAATGAGTGGTAGGGGGGTCAATGTCAGGTGGGTCAGGGCTAAAATTTCAAATGGGCATAAAATTGTCAATTTTCACCCTATTTACTCCAAATCTGATATGTGTCATCTTTGACTAGAAATCTTGTGTTTATACGTCAGCATTAAAATGACTGACAGGGACGGGTTTGCTGTGCCATGACACCACTTCTTGTTTGCACTGATTTGCTTAGAAACACTAATAACCCTCTTACTACTGTTTGTGGCTATAATGTGTTTATTATGAGCCTGTAAAACACTTTTCAGCATCTGGTACAAAGAGTATGCTGGCCATGTTAACCTGCTCAGTCCTGACCTGTTTTTTACCCAACCTACCCCCAGAACCCGACCGATTTTCGACTTTTTATTTTTTGGCTAAAAATTTGGGTTTGGGGGAGAAACAACGGGAAATCACCAAGAAAGTGCTTACCTACGCTAGAAGTGGTCTGGACAGGTATGCCCTAGCTCACCTGGGCCTCGTACTCTATAAAGGCGTGCTGCAGTTGTCGCATTTTCTATGATGGGGTAACTAAACCAAACCAACAGTGATACATCAGTATACATTTACTAGGTCAAAATTAACATTTTGTATAAGAATATAATGGTTTTCATACAAAAATATTGGAGATATAAGCGTATGTTCATTTTGCGGCTACCTGAAAATCGCCGATTTCTGTTACAGTTGGCTCCCTGAGACTTCTTTCAACTTACATTCTAATTTTTTGCTTACATTATACTTTTCTACACTCATTATATTATTTTCAACTTTCCATAACACTTATCACATACTGACAGGCCTTACTATCATTTCTGAGCATAATATTATCGCATATTGGCATGCCTTATTATACAGTAATATAGAGCGTGATATTTTCGCAAGCACACAGTATTCATTTTTTATTTTCAATTTCGATAATATTTTTCCATGAAGATTTTACCATTTCTCAACTTCAAAAACTGTTATCACATATTGACAGGCCTCACTAGTGTTGTGAGCGATATTTTATCGCATATTCACATGCCGAGCGTAATATTCTCACAAGCACGCAGTATTATTTTTTATTCTTCAATTTCCATTATACTTATTTTCAAAGAATATTAACATTGACTGCACATATATTACATGACTTGGTATGATGGTGAGCGTATTATTCATGCAAGGAAACATTATTGCATTCTATTTGCCAAAATTCAATCTTCTTTTCCACAGATTATTACCATTTTCAAACACTTATCACAGATATACTGTATTTGAATTCACTGTATCACATATTCACTGGCCTTACAGTATACTGGCAGTATCAGTAATGTAGCAGGGTTTGATATTGCAAGAAGCAGGGCTCAAGGCACAGGCCGACATTACACTGGACACTGGTATCTCGTGTCTCGTCTGCCTGTGCTCCTTCTGATGGTGGAGCTCCTGCACACATGACAGCGGCGCTGTGGTCGTTGGCGGTTGGGAGTAGGGGGGATGGTGGTCAGAAAGTGACGTCCTGAGAGACGCAGGGGCGTCTGGGCGGCAGTGGCGATGCGGGTACTGGGGTGGGTCTTTTCCTCTGCATATTTGCCGATGATTTCTCGGCAGAGCTCTCGCACAAACCCTTCGAAGGTCTCAGATTTTCCAGTGGTCAGGGCGTGGAGGTGGTGGCAGTTGAGGACCGCGATGTCAAGGACGTGAAAAAACAGTTCCTTGTACCACTTCAACGTGGTCCTGGCACATTCCACGCTGGAAATCATTGAGTCAGACTGGTCCCCCTGCCTCATATTCACATTGTACTCCACTACTGACTAGTTTCCAGACGTGGACCTTCCTCTGGCCTCTGTACTCCATGGAGTCTGTGCGGTGCATCAAGGGGCGGTGTACAGTCGACAGGAGGGAAACTTCTCTTTTGTGGTTCCATACAGTGGCGAGGATGTTGTTCGCCTTGAAGAAAACCCCCTCAATCCTGCCGAGTTTCCTGTCGAGGTGCACCATGTGATGTCGGCTTCTCTTCATAGTGCCACAGACTCCGGTGACATGACGGTGGAGATACTGAGCAAGAAGAGGGCTTGTATACCAGTTGTCCAGGTATAACACGTGACCACGATGAAGGTACTGCTCTATCATGGTTTTTACCACAGCCCCTGAGAGTCCTGTACTCCGATCTCCTGTTATGTCTGACTGTGCGCCGGTGTACAAGACTATGTCTTGCACATGACGAGTCCTACAGTCACACATAACAAAGATCTTGAAACCAAAACGGTGCCTTTTGCTGAGTATATACTGACGAAAGAAAATATTGCCTCTCCACAAAAGTCTCGTCTATGACGAGGTCTCTGTAAAGATAAAATGATGAGCGGAACATTTCCTGTAGGTGATCAAAAACAAGCCTAATCCTCCTTATTTTATCAGTGTTGTTTGCATTTGCAGGGTCTTCTGCATCAAAGAAGTGGAGGCGGCTGAGAATGTATTGAAACCTATTCCAACTCATAACTTTACTGAAAAAAGGTGTGTAAGTAATGGGGCCAGTAAACCAGTAACGGGGCCAGTAAGCCCGAATTTGTCCTTTCTTTACTATGCCCATCAATAGCACCAGGGCAAAAAATAGGACCATTTCACTTGGAGTGACTGGGCAACTATAGCCCTGTGCGTGGGCGCTCATTGTCCCCTGACGCTCACTTTCACTGCGGATCCTCCTGGCGAAGATGTTTGTCTGCTCCACTATATCCTCCACTAACCCCTCAGAGAAGTACAGGCGGATGAAATCCACCCTGCTGGAGCCTTGGTGGATATGTGGAGCTGTGCAGCCAGACTGCCACTCCTCTGTAAAGGGGTGAATCACGGGTTCAAAATCACTCCCGTCCTCCCATGCCCACAACACATCATTGTCAGCACCATCGTTGCCTTCGTCAGGGTGTGGAGGAGAGGGTGGGGGGGGGTGGTTGGGGACGTGGAGAGCCACTCGCAGTCCTCTTCACTCTCCCTTTTCCTTTTCCGCGAGCTTTCACTTTCGCCCCTTCCCCACATCACGGGGCTGTGCAGAGGGAGCGTGGGAAGACCGCGGAGCGAATTATGTACTTGGGAGCGGCTCCACCTCACCTGCCTCCTGGCCAGATGCACCATGTGGGAGCGCAAGACCTACCTCCCTGTGACAAAAATACATAACAAACTTTATACAAATTTTGGAAAATGAGAGCAAAATAAGATAAGGGAGCTAAACGGCTGAAACAAATATAAAGCTGCTAAAGGAGGCACTGCCTCCGACACTCATCTGATCTGATCTGACCACCATTTTCACTTTCCACACCTCTCACCCCCGCCCCCTTCCCCACATCATAGGGCTGTGGAGAGAGCGTGGGAATACTACGGGGCTAATGATGTAATGGGGAGCAGCTCCACCTCACCTGCCTGCCACCCAGGTGCACCACGTTGAAGCACATCACCTCCCTTCCTAACACAACCACTTTCACTTTCCACAATTCTCACTCCCGTCCCCTTCCCCACATCACAGGGCTGTGGAGAAGGAGCGTGGGAATACTGCGGGGCGAATGATGTACTGGGGAGCCCAGGTGCACTACATGGGAGCACGTCACCTCCCTTCCTAACACAACCACTTTCACTTTGCACAATTATCACTCCCGCCCCCTTCCCCACATCAAAGGGCTGTGGAGAGGGAGCGTGGGAATACTGCGGGGTGAATAATGTAATAGGGAGCGACTCCACTTCACCTGCCTGCCTCCCAGGTGCACCACGTGGGAGCACAAGACATACCTTCCTAACACAAACACTTTCACTTTCCACAATTCTCACTCCCGCCCCCTTCCCCACATCACAGGGCTGTGGAGAAGGAGCGTGGGAATACTGCGGGGGGAATGATGTACCGGGGAGCGGCTCCATCTCACCTGTCTGCCGCCCAGGGGCACCCTATGGGAGTGCGTGACCTCCCTCCCTAACACCACCACTTTTACTTTCCACAAATCTCACTCCTGCCTCTACACTTCTGCCATACCCAAACAAGGAAATAGATCCATACCTCTTACGCCGCATCGTTCCTTCTGTTCCACGTGGCGAAATTCGCTAAAAGCCCAACCACGTGGGAAGACCACGTCCACGTGCTCTGCCCTCGTCCTCGCCCTCGTTCTCATCTGAACCTTCGTGAACAGGCTGGATAGAGGTGCCTCCACGTCCTCGTCCTCTACCCTGGCCTGCTTGACGATATGTGTCATACTGCTGCTTCCTAGGTGACGGCACCTCCTCGTCACTGCTGCTTGTCTCCTCGGTGGTAGCACGTAATCTTTGTTGTGGACATCATCGTCCAGGGGCGAGTCACTATCCCCAGTGAATTCGGCAGGATAAGTGTCAAGGACGGCCTGTATTTCCTTGTCAGAGAGACCTCGCCATGCCATGTCTGTCCTTGGTCACTGCTACAAGGTGAGTGGCCGAGTCACAACTCATAAGTGAGCGTGGGCCACGCGCAGTTCCGGAGTGTCCTCACCTAGCGGCACCTAGAGGAAGGTCTCCTGGCCTATGTACCGAAAATCAACCGCGAATGTTGAAAAATGTGGAAACGACGGACCTTGCAATTGAGTGACGTACAATGCACGTCGGTGGGTCTGAGCAAGAAAAAACGTAGTGACGTGCATCGTATGTCGGGAGGACTGGGCAGGTTAAAGAGGGTAACTTATTTCACGAGTTGATGAAATCGATATCATACCACAGAGCTGAAAAGTTATTTCTCCTAATGGCTAATATATATCTGTTGAATTTCCACCAAATTTGTGAATAGAAGGTTGCTTATAAAATAAATTACTACTCTCATTCAGTAAAAAGAGTCTCTAGTAAGACCAGAATTATCATAATCTTTTGTTGCTGCTACATACTGTACTCTCTAGAAAAAGCTATAAAGTCACGTTAAGAAAAATTCCCCCCAAAATTTAGTCAAACATGCAGTACGCTCTCAACACCCCAATTTTCTGTTATTAACCTTGATAAAAGAAATGTTAAGTGCACGTCCACACGTGTGCTCGAACAAGTGCTGGCAACATGTAAGCAACATAGTAACGAACACGCTGCTAACATGTTGGGAACAGGAGCGTCTAGATCATGTTGGCAACATCTCAGCTGCATGGTACTGACACACTTATCCCATCGCCTCTGTTGCCAGTGTTCGAAGCTGCACTGAAACATGTTTGCATACATCTGTCCTAATACCGTTGCAAACATGTTCCCGAACATATTGTCTACCGTGTTGCCAACATATGTTCGACAGCACGTGTGGACACACACTAATGCCACATTCTGGGTGGGATGGGGCAGGGCACTAGGGACAGTACGTATTCGTTCTGGCCCCTCCATCCCTTTTTGAACTTTGGTACATTAAACTTTAGTTGCTGAGATACACATCTCTCTCTCTCTCTCTCTCTCTCTCCACTAGCTGTTGCTGGCAGCTCATTCAAGGCACAGTCACTGAATCAGTGCTAAGGGAAGCTATATGTGCCTGTCTGCCTTTGCTAAGTGTCATCAGGGTCTGGATGACAGTAACTTGCCGTGGTAAAGAAGCCACTTCATCCCTGTGATTAGTGAAACTATGCTAGTCAGGTAAATCCACAGTATATGCTTCTTACCATAACTTGGCCCAGATTTTGCAGCTTTTTTCTTTTTCCCCCTGGATGAGTGGTAGAAAGACAATGCCATGGGTGTGCATCCCCTCCATAGCACTTCTTTGTGACTAGCTACATATTTCAGTGTTACTCTATTGTCACAGCTCATCATTCGAGATGGAGATATGGCAATTTTTGGCCAATTAAGAGTAAAAAGAGTATTTGCAGATTCACTGATAAGGAAGCTGACTGAAGCGGCTATGCAATGTTCTGGTTCAAGCCTCAAATGTATGTAAAACGATGGTCCGAGCCCATCAGCACATAGGTGCACAGGACGTCGCCAGTTTGTGTTACGTGTGCGGCAATGGTTGCTAAGGTGTATCTCCTATGGGGGTTGTTTTCTAGTGACAAAGGTCGCCTTATAGAAGAAAATTTTTCGAGTGAAAAAATGTGAATTTCCTTTAATAAAAGTTCATGCCACAGAAGATGGTACTGAAGGAGGAAGCATTAGAAATGAATAGTAAGTCTAGAGAAAACTAAGTTTAAAGAAGAGCCCGGATATGAAGCTGTGTTGTTACTCTTGTGTATTGTTATGCCAGTCGGAACAGAGCATAGTTTTTGAAATACAGGAGTTAGGGGTAGAAGCCGCACACGACACGACGGCCGAAGCAGATGACACCAGCACCCCCATCCCCCCCAGTACCACCGGGGGACCGTTGCTGACACAGAGCGGCTGGGAGCAGGAACGGGGCACCTGTATCACTTCCCGGCGCCCGTCTTGATCCCAGGTGGTGACCCGGAAAGGTAGCAGTCGCTGGCACCTAGTCTCCGGCCGAAATTCCACTCGCTAGGTAAGGGGTGGAGTTCACAACTCCACGCAACGCCGCGGTATCGGCCACAGTCATACCGGGTACGGGGCAGAACTGGCCACAGGCCCTTCCCCAGTTGCATCCCCGCTACAGGGCTCCAACACGGACACATGTCGGCCGGGCAGGACAGGCCATAAGTCGTCCGACTCCTGTAGTCGTTCCCCCCAAAGTGGCGCCGCAGTATTGGCCATAAGCCGTACTGGGTACGAGGCAGGATCGTCCACAGTCCGTCCCTCTGCTACTAGCCCTCTCAGCTCCCCGGTACGGGCCATTAGCAGTACCAGAGCTACAACCTCCTGTGCCCCTACGACGTCGGTCACTAGTCACGTCAGGCCAGAGGTAGGGCAGGCCATTAGCCGCACTGAAGCTGTTGTCCCCTGGGCCACCCCGACGTCGGCCATAAGTCACGTCAGGCCAGAGGCAGAGCAGGCCACTAGCCGCATTGAAGCCGATGTCCCCTGTGCTACCACGACGTTGGCCACTAGTCACGTCAGGTCGATGTAAAGCAGGCCACAGTCCGTTTCTCTCCTACAGGAGGACCTGCAGCCAGAGAGCACCCCTCCCTTGAGCCGTGGCAAGGCCTCACCCAAGGCCTTGGTTCCCTGCAACTCTAGCAGGGTGAACAGCGGCCGAAGCAGAGTCCCCGCAGACCCCGCAGCCGATGTTGGGCCTTGTCTACTACTCCCCCGGCCAGAGGTTCCTGTGTGACAACCCTGTCGGCGACGCCGCCCTCTAGCCATTGCCGCAGTCCAACCGCTCCGGGTTCCAGTGCCCTGGGTCCTCAGTTGCCCTGGGAGTTGCCCCGAACACCAGGGAGCGACTTACCTGTGGGCGAGGCCTCCCTGAGTCTCTTCCAGACTCGACGACAGGCCCGTCTCCTGGCTCTCTTCGGGCCGAGCCCCTAGTCCCACGACTACGTGTGGGGCCCTGTCCAGGGGTGCACCACTCTGCCATTCCTCTGGACGGAGGAATCAACCTAGGGCCCACCAGTGGTAATGAAGTGAGTGGACTTTACATATGTGTGTGCTCTTTCGACCCAGATATTTGTGTGCATTAACTTATACCATACAAGTGATCCCCAACAGTGTATTCTCGAGTTAAGTGACCAGGAACTCAGAGTATAAGATTGGACAAGCCTAATATCTAACCGTGGCCTGACTTATATCCAGAGTAGAGTCCCGTGCCCCCCCCCCAGTGAACGAAATGCCTTTGTGACCAACAGAACAATAATATTGTGTCGGTTGTGTAATTCCCTTGTTATTTAAACTCTCCCTTCCCAATCCACAGGCACGCGAGTGAAACACCTCATTGACCAACAGAAGGAATATATATTATTTTCATCGTGCCTTCCCCTCTTGCATTAAATCTCCACCCACCCCAGTGTCCAGGCACGTTAGTCAGGGTATGCCAGAATATCGCAGTCCCCCCCGTCAGTGATCACTAGCACTGGCAGACTCTACTTGAGATAGACTTCCGGCCAACAGGTGTCTGTGACACAGGTGTTAACTTAACTTATAAACAGTGCCGTCCAGTGCTATATGGGTTTGGGAAATGTAGTAGATTCATTCCTGTGTCTTAAATTATAAGTGTATTTTACATGCCATAAGTGCTGGGTAAACAGTACCATACTTCTACCAGTCGGTATAGTGACAGACTTCCCATCAAGTAAAACCTTGTGTTAAGTGTTAACCCATCCCCGACCAACCCAGTTTGTAATATATTTGTTGATGTACTATTGTCCCTGGGAAGATATCTGGAATACATGTGTGTGTAATACTTACTGCCTTGTTTTTGTGTCCAATCCTACTCTTTAGAGTTACCGACCCAGTCTAGAATAGGGACCCGCTGTAGCCTGCGTATTTGAGGGCGAGAAACTGACCCACAAATACGTAGCAAAACAGTTTTGTATCTGGAGATGTGAGGAACACGCTGGAAATTAAATTTTCTGTCGTAGGTTTAGGCTGGTGTTTGCATCTGGAAAGTGATGAACATTCTGGAGATTTTAGTATTTGTACAGTTTTCTTTCTGTCTTATGGTAGAAATTAGTTCTTGTCATTATTGTAACTGCATATTGTTAATTTAAGTTTAATATTATGTGAGAAAATGTGAAATCTCTCGTAGGATCTAGAATGTTCATTATTGCATCAATAAGGTGAGTTCTTTCCTAGGTCATGGCAAATTTCTGGGCTGTATTGGTAGGTGGAGTCAAGGGGGAGGGGTAAGAGTATTTAAAAACCGTCCCATCATTGAGTCAGTTCAGTTTAGGCAACATGCCAGAGAGAATGTGCCAACTGGTGGAGGTTTACTCAGCCACGAGTGACAGATGGAGTTAGTTGTGTTTTTCATCACCGAACACTTAGTTAACCCTTTTGGGCACGGTACCGTGATTTGTGTTACATGTGGTGTGGTTTGCCAAAGCACAGGACCTCAAATCGCGTGAAAAACGAAAAAAAATTAACTAGAAAATAAGTTTTCGGTTGATTTGCATCAAATTTTGTAGCATTCTAGCAACCACGTGTCTCTTCCGAGGTAAGACCTTGGCAACACTGAAATGACTCATATGTGCCTGTACGTAGTGATAGAATCTCAGTGCTCCACTAGCAGCCAGTCAGCAGGGTCATTCTGTTTTTTTTTTTTTTTAATGCAAGGAAGAAGGAACCAAAGGCCAGGGCCCGCATACTGTTCCTTCCAAGAAAAAGTAAAAACAATACAAAAGAGAGCCAAATTCAAGTTTCATTCATTTCGAGATGCCTGGACACACTGCGTTTGAAAGACTGGAGATCATAGGAAGTAGGGAGTACAGACAGAGGGAGACAGTTCCAGAGTTGACCAGTTGCATAAATGAAGGACTGGGAGTAACGGTTAACTCTTGCATTAGAGAGTTGGACAGAAAAGGGATGAGAGTTTGTTGCTAGACGGGTACTACGTGCCCATCGTAGAGGTGGAGGGATGCAAGCAGACAGTTCAGAGGAACAGTGACCATTGAAGTAGCGATAGAAGAGAGATAAAGATGCAACAGTGCAGCAAAGAGACAAAGGTTGAAGGGAATCAGTAAGAGAAGGAGAGTTAATGAGATGAAAAGCCTTTGACTCCACCATATTGAGAAGAGCTGCATGTAGGGAGCCTCCCCACACATGAGAGTTGTACTCCATACACGGGTGAATAAAACCCATATACAAGGTCAACAACTGTGCAGGGGTAAAGAAAGTTCGGAGTCGGCTTAGCACACCTAATCTCTTGGAAGCAGATTTCACAAGATGTAATATGTTCTTTCCAAGACAAATCCC
>JAGKTI010018853.1:5680-17398 GCA_018397915.1 Birgus latro | reverse complement strand
ACCACGTTTTGTAGCTTCACATAAACGTATCCGACAGAGTCAATCCGGACGCTGCCACGTTATAAAGGGGTGCCAAAATCCCTGATCATGCGCTTCTCACAACATTCATCTAGCCAGCTCGATCTCTTGTCAGTTCCCTAGCCTCACCCACTTCCAAACCTTTCTTCCTCACGCACTTCCTCCACCATATCTCTCCACCTTTTCCTTGGCCTACCTCGTCTCCTCCTCCTTCAAATTCGCTCAGATATGCCTTTTTCACAGCTCTATTGTTATCCATTCTCTCCACGGGACCATACCATCTCAGTACACTCTCTTCAGTTCTTGTGTCCACCGACTTTCTCACTCCACATCTTTCACGAATCACAGTATTTCGTATCCTATTCACCTCTGTACTCCACATACATTTTTCAGCAGTCCCATCTCCTCTGCTCTTACCCTTGACTTTTCATTTTCATGCCACATCATAGTCTCACATCCATATGTTAAAGTTGGCACTTACACTTCTTCATGTAAGCCTCGTACAGGTGCAACACTCAAGCCTCTGTTTCTTATCAAGGCCTTCATTGCACCAGCTACTGTTCTTCCTTGTGTCACTCGACTTTCAACTTCTTTTGCACATTTTCCTCTCTTTTCTATCACTGTACCCAGGTACTTGAACTCTCTCACTAATTCCAGTCTCTCTCCATTTACTGTGACATCGCACTGGGAGTCACCTTCTCTCTCAATAACCAATAACCACCACTATACTCTTTTCTACATTTACTCTCAAGGCACGACGCTCACAGATGTCAGCAAAACTGCACTAGTCTACCAAGTTCTTGTCCGTTATTTGCAAGCAGTACTGCATCATCAGCATACAACAAATTTGAGATATTCCATCCATCACCATTCATTACCATCGCCATCCCTCTCTCTCTGTTACTCGTGTTTTTACTTTTCTCATCACCCCATCCACATATATATATACAGTATATATGCTGAACAGCCATGGGGACATCACACAACCTTGCCGGACGCCCACACCGATCGTGAACCATTCGCTTAGATGCCCATTAACCCTTAAACATGCTTCACTACTATCATAAAAACTCTTGACGGCACCTAACAGCTTACCATCTACACCGTACATGCGCAAAACTTTCCACAATCCATCTCTGTCAGATGCTTTTCCCAGATCCATGAATGCCATAAAAACCTAATGGTCCTTCTCACAAGCCTTCTCTGCTATCTGTCTCACTGCAAATATTTGATCCACACATCCTCTGCCACTCCTAAAGCCACCCTGTTCATCACTCACTAGGACTTCTGATATCTCTCTTACTTTCTCTATAGCAATTCTTCTGTATACCTTCCCTACCACACTCAGTAAACTTATGCCACGATAATTCTTACACTTACTTCGCTCACCCTTATTTTTGTACAGGGGTACAATCACAGCCATTTTCCACTCTGCTGGGACAGTTTCACTCATCCATGTCTTCTTACATATCTCCAACAAGCACTTCATTCCACTCTCTCCACTACACTTAATCATCTCTGCATACACTTCATCAACCCCAACTGCTTTCCCATTTTGCAGCCGCTTCACAGCACTCTTCACCTGTGCAAGTGTCACGTCTCCTGGCACTGTATTCCTTTTCTGCACACCCCCAAAACCAATCATGTTTACAGCCGCTCTGCCCTCTCTATTCCCATTCATCAGGCTTTCAAAATATTGTTTCCATCTGGTCCTTACTTCATCCCCTTGGGTTAATAATCTACAACCTGCATCCTTCACACCATCACATTTTTTTCCGTTTTCACCTCTACATTTCCACACACCTCTTTCTAGAATAACTTCTTATTTTCAGAGTAGTTTGCATTCATTTTTCTTCCTAGATCACCATTTACCTCCTTCTTTTTCCTCTTCACTAGTCTCTTTACGTGCTTCTTGCTCTCAGTATATTCAGTTCTTATTTCAACTGAACCCCTGTCCTGTAACCACTTTAGCAACTTCTTCCTCTTTTCCTCCACTGCTCTCTTAACCTCATCATCCTACTATGCCGTACTTTTCTTCTTTGTTGTTACTCTTGCCACACCACACACCGCTTTAGCATTCCTAACTAATATGTAATTTTTATTTTAAGCTTAGGTGGTATTTACATTTGTATAATTTACATTTGTATAGGTGGTATTTACATTTGTATAAATCCTAAAATGACTTTAGCTGCTTACCTTTTCATTATTTACATCATTATATGTAGGAGTGTTGATTTACCTTTGGTTATATACTTAGGCCTAAGAGCATTCACGACTCCTGTTAAATGCAAAACGTCACACTAATAAGCAAATAAATCGGGCTTTACTGATCTACCAGTAGTCCCGCCGACATGTCGTAAAAATACCCCCGCTAATACCAATACACCAGTCCTGTATTTGACAGCCCTAGCATGTATTCAATATGGATGGTGGGTGTTAGCGCCGAAGTGGTGACATGTGGGGGTGTGTGGTATGTAGGAGGACTGCTGGGCCTTGATAGCAGGCTGTGAAGCCTATGCCCGGAGTCGGACACATAAGAAAAAAAAAAGCAAGATAATGTTCACCCTATGTTTGTTGTTTGTTAATTGGTGTTTAATGGCCATCGCCTACCAGGATGGGCATTAGGCCAAATAAACAGAAAAGAATAATTAAAAAAAACTGAGAAGTCCAGAATGTTTTTGATCGACGGATCCAGGTGGGCACGTGGCCAGTCTAGGGGTGCCAACCAAGAAGGCATCATATGATAAAAGGCACGATAATCAGCCAGACGCACCTCTTCCCCCCCTGACTATCAGAAGCAGTGGAATCCCCTCACCCATGTCAGCTGCTCTGAGAAGCTTGTATAAGGTGAAGTAGGTCGAGACTCCAAGCTGGTACAACCGGGAGTGGGCACCAAGTGTCAGGAGGCGACGGTAGGAGGATATGTTTAGCCGATCCTTGTGGTCTATGATGGGAAATCGAGATGGGTTGCCCTCCGCTGCTGGAGGAGGTGAGGACTCACTGTCCTCTTCCTCGACAGAGGAGCCAGTCGATGCATCCTCGGCCACGGACACTGAGTCAGAACAGTCCCACCCCTCCTCGGTCTCTGACAGCTGGTGGTGAACTTCAGCCATTGTCAATGCCATGTCCAATTCCAGAGGTGGGTCGGTGATTGGGGTTGCAGTCTTTCCGTTGAGAGGAGCCTATAGCCACAGTCCCTTCCGCAGTGTTCTGTGGAGGGTGGCAAGCTGTGGCGGCTGGGCCCGACGTCCCCCTCGGCAAGGGGCAGAATGTATATAGTGGGCAAAGCATTCAGGGATGACAAGATGAGGCACCCTGTTCTCCTCAAATATCTTGGGGAGAACACACAAAGCCCCCTTATCACCCCTGCAAATAGCCTTTGCCATCACAATGCACATTTCAGCGATGATGCTTATCTCCCCAGGATTCCCAGGACCCCTGGCCTGGTGTCCCCGGGCCGTGAGACGTCGCCGTGCATGAGCAGAACTCTGCACGGCCACGCCCCCCAGCCCAGTGACATCCCGAGCCTCAGGACCCTTAGGAGTCCCAAAGAGACTAAACTCCACAGTCTCACCATCCCCAAGGAGCATTGGAGGTGCCGTGGGTTTGGCTTAATGACAGCCTGGCGGTGCACGAAAACATCAAAGCTAGTATCCTGGCGCTTGATGAAGCCATGCCCTGCCCTGACATTAAACCAAACCACGGTCCCCCTGATCTTCTGGGCCACCAGAGACTGTGGCCTGCCATCTACCCCCTTCAGTGGGTCGCGAGCAGTAGCAGATGTGGCTTCCAACATTGTCAGTCTTCCTCTCCCAGGTCTTTCGTTCATGCTAGTCTCTGGCTTTTACCTACATCATCTTTCTTCGCCTTGCAGTGAAAGAGTCAAGTGCTTCAATTATCATAAGGCGCTATGCACTACCAGTGCTTCGAGTTTTCAGATCGACGAAACACCTGAATTTAAAGTTCCATAAACTCAAGCCAGTCCCTCAGTTCCTGACTATATGACGGCATTGGAATACCACAACGTCCTTTCTCAGTTCTGTAGTTTCTTGTAACAGTCCATTCTTGTATGCTGTATGCAAACTATACATCGTTTCTTCAGTAATGAAATTAATTCGATACAGCGGCAAGTTAATGTTCTTACCGCTAACACAACACAGTGCTTAAATTCCAAGTCTCTGTTGATTGTAATCACCTATTGCATCCGTTATGACCAAGGCGATTTTATTGTGGTCACCCTTTATGAGACTGAGGCGTCTGGCAGTAAATATATAGATGAGCGATCGAGTTTCTTTTGTTTACAATCGTAAACCCGACAACTTAGACTGTATTCAGCTGAAAGAGCACTGGCTGGTAATGTAACATATAATTATGCATCTAATAAGCTCGATGATAGAATGTTATTGTTTTACCATTAATGTTTTCCATCCCCCATCCTATACCATGAATCCATCAGTCAACAAAAATCTGTATTTCTTTTAGAATTTCGCTGACGCACACTGCCTTATCAAAGTTTTACTTAATCTCCCTCACACTCTGTCTGAAAATAATAATTATCCTTCCTACAGTGATGGTTTCATCGTTACAGCAAGACCAGACAAAGATAACTGAGTTATTATTATTTGTCAGACAATGTAAGTAAAATACAATGAATATATGGTAGTTATTCGAAGTCTGAGGGAGTCAGTATTATAGCATTTTCATTAACACTTAAACATGAGAATACAGTAACTTGCCAGGAGCTCACATCACTTATAACAGCACTTGACTCTTCATTACATGCTTCCAGGGCCAACCCCGGGATAGTGAACGGCTTCCAGAAATCTACATACCACTATTTTGTCATCCAAGGCACATTCAAATATGACCTTGCTAAATTCTTAGGACCAGTATTAGAACTTATTACAACTAACCGCCATTCTGTGAATGACTCAATTTTGCCAACATTATCCAGCCTTAATATGAACCTGCAATATGGCTTCTCTTGCTATAACTTCACCCTTAACCAACATCGGGTCAAGCAGTAGTTCCTAAAATTTTCCGTTCTGTGGGCTCCGGATAAAATACGGCAACCTCCACAGCTTCATTAAATGAGGCTGAGCACCTGACTACGAATCAGTATGACCGATATACAATTTAATAATTCTGGTAACAAGACAAGGAGATCCGTTGCAGGTCTGTGAAAGAACACCCAGAAAGTGAAGTTAATGTTACCATTTAAATTGCATCTTCGCCACCAGTTGGGTTATCACTGGCTGGGGAACAGTAAAAGTTGGTTACACTCTTTCAGTCTGATGTCTAACTTCCCGGAAAACTCTGCTTTGTAGGAAGAGGTAGACGAGCCAACAGAAGCAAATACTGCAGGCAACCAGTTTGCTGTAGCGACCCATCTTCAACCCAAACTCCGCCACGCTTTTCTTTCTAATTGCTGTGTGGTAAACTGCTAGCTTCGAAATTTTAGGAAGTCATCTTTCATTGCCTCCAGGCATACTTTGCACGAGAATGTTGACCCCGCTCCCCCCCCAAAAAAAAAAAAAAATCTCAAAAATGTTGCCTCCCGAGGATAATTATAAAATTCATTCACCAGAGATTCCAGATACTTGAAATTATCCCATGTCTTCCCTGAGACATAATATTTGTCCCCCAAGATACCATGGCCTCCAGTCTGGGAACCATTGATTCAAGCAATTCATTCGGATAAAATTAAGTTACACAAATCAAGACTGGGCCCAAGCACTGTCAGCCACAAATAGTCATTTCCATGTCACCCGCTTTGAGGTATGGGGACGTCAGGCTTGGTTATTTTAGTCCAGTACATTTCGGTATATATAACCAGCCTATTGCCCTTGATGGCCTTACTTGATCGAAAACCCTCCAGTCACCTCTTGGGGATCGATCCTATGTAAGGCCGTAGATGTTACCGGGACGTTCCTTAGCAAATTATTTTCTACATTATCCCCCACGTACCCTCTCACATAATTATTGATTTATGTCGTAAATAAAATTATATAAATAACACACAAAGAATGTTAAGGTGTAATATGCAAAATAAATCGCTGCGAAAGAGGTACGGTACTACGGAGTCTCCTGTACCGCTTAGAAAATGACCATTATGCTAACGAAAATATGGCCTGTAAAATATAGCATTATACTGTTTGTTTCTAACTTGCCCGGAAATTCTCATCTCCTCATCTTCAGTGCTTAGTTGTAATAGTAGATTAATGCTATAAAATTATGCCAGTCATGAAGATGTGCCATGGAAAAATGTTGAGCAGCAGTCTTGTCTTATTGTGCCATTGGGGTGAAACAGGCAGAAAAAGAAAGAAGCTTTGGGCCAAGATAAGGTGAAAAGGATGAAGTTTTGACATCAGGCAAGGGACATTTACCTGCCATACACAGCCTTCACTTGTTCTGTGTCCAAGTGACCATACACGAAAACTCATGAGAAGGGAAGGCGACGGGACGCAGTGAGTACAGGTGCGAGATGGCCATCCCAACAGCTCCACACACCACTGTCTGTAATGATAAATATTAACTGTCAACAAAGTGAATAAAATGATACAATACAGCATCTTACACTCAACCCTTTGCAGTCTAACTTGATCCAGATTTTCCTAATTTTTCAGTTTATTTCACGTAGCTCAGTGGCAGAAAAAGACAATGGCATGCCTCTACATCCTTTCCATTGCACTTGTTTGTGACTAGTATCACATTCTAGTGTTCGATTATTGTTACAGCTTAGCACTGAAGAAGAACAGTTGTCAATTTAAGGCCACGTTAAAACAAAACGAGTATAGTAGTAAAGGTGCTAAGTTCATAAGAAAATACAGTAATGCGCTTTTCACTAGTAATAATGGTATACTTAACTTTCAGCCTTCTGACTCACCCTCAGAGGAATAAAACAGTCTGGCATTGGTACGGATTGAATACTAGACTTGTTCCTACCATGAGAGGGTTAGTACTATTTGCCATAACACCCAGGCACCTGCGACCCACTCTCAGCTGAATAATATAATCGAGAGTTAGCTGGGACAGAAGTTCAAATTATAGGCAATTCCACATCATACTAACCATTTTTTTCCCTTTCGTGTTCATTTCATCAACCCACCTCCACCGACACTTTCATTCGAGGAGAATTTTTTGAAATAATCTTGTTTACACTCAAACTACAAATCCTACAACGGCCACGGAGTATACTTTCTTGACCAAGTCCCACCCCTATCAATATTCCAATCCATCCAACCCATTCCTGTGTTCACTAGGCCCGTTTCCTTACCTCTCCATTAACGGTTTCAAGGAGTAATGAATGCCATGATGTTGACGAAGCCGATTGTTTAGCTTGACAACCGTTGGACTGATCCTATACATCCACTGGCGGATTTGGGGGGGGTGCCATTGGGGCCATTCCCCCCCCCCCCCAGGAGGTATGTTGGTGCCCCATTGTAATTCCTTCCAGTTGTTTTCTTCGCCTCTTGTTCCTTTCAACTCCTAGGGCCATAGGCAAGAAGAAGCGTCGACCATCTCACCCTCACCTAGACATATAGACGCCGCACTCAAAAAGTCTTTGTGTGTGTGTGGAAATGGGGACGTTAGTGAACGTTTTCCTGTAGAAAATGTTCACTGTATGTCTTACCTAACTTTCCAAAAGTTACTCATAAGAATAAGATATGTACGTAATAAGCAGTGAAATTTAAATAAGCTGGCTACTAGCGTTCGTCCCTTTCTTGCTTGCCCCCCCCCCCCCCCCCACCACCAGAGTAGCCGTCTATGACGCCCCTTTCTTGCTTGGCCCCCCAAAATAGCCGTCCAGATCCGCCGATGTATACATCTATAAAGCAAAATAACACAAAATATGTAGAAGTCGGCATCAAAACTCTGTCGCCTGTCCTAGCCTGCCCTGCATTTCTGCCCATGCCCTTTGAAAATCAGTGTAGTGAATCCGCGACAACTGACGCTTATGACTTCATTCGGCCTCAGAGTCATAAGCGTTTTTTGCTGCCTGTTCACAACATTTATCTATAAGAAGTCCATGGAGAGAGAGGCACTAGAGGCGACAGAACTTTTGATGGTGACTGTACAGATGGTTATGCTGGTGAGGTAGATTCAGGATTCAGGAGACCCGAATATTGGCCCATTTCGCTGGTTGTCCTGCTGATTCTTTCTCCCCCTTATCATGTAATTTTCTTTTCTTGCCTTATGGACCCTACCTCACCGCATCCTTAAGTGCTAAGAAAAAAAAAGGGGTTGGCATGGTTGCGGTGACGACGACGATGACGATAATGATGATGACCCCTTCAGTACAGGGACGTAATTCTGAGATTATGTATCCAGTGTCAGACGACTTTTTTCAAATAAGAATGATCTTTAAAAATGAATGGATTGATGAAACTTTAATCTTCCTAGTCTGAAAAGCCACACCGAAGCTAAGTAAACTCGTCTGATGGAGCATTAACAGATACTGTATCACGAACGATGCATCCCAGGAAGCGAGACAAAATATTTATAATCATCCTGGAATCGGGTTTATTTCTAGTCGAGAACGGCTTTTTAATTATAACCTACTTCATCTATCCTCCAGTGACACCTTACTTGACAGTTCAGGTGCGTTTTTCTCCACGAACAAAGAATCTCAGAAAACGGGACAAAAATATTTATAGTCATCCTGGATTCGGGTTTATTTCTTATCGAAAAGGATTTTTAATAATAACCGACTTGATCTTTTCTTCAGTGACACCTTACCTGATACTTCAGGTGCGTTTTTTACCACGAACGATGCATCCCAGCAAACGTGACACAAAATTTTTATAGTCATCCTGAAATCGGGTTCATTTCTAGTCGGGAACGGATTTTTAATAATAAGCTACTTTTTCTTTCTTCCAGTGATACACTACCGGACAGTTTAGGTGCGTTTTCCACCGCGAACAAAGAATCGCAGAAAACGGGACAAAAATATTTCCGGTCGTCCTGGAATCGGGTTGATTTCTTATTGAAAGCGGATTTTTATTAACCTGTCCAGTCCCGACCGATTTTTTTACCCAACACACCCTCAGAATCCGACCGATTTTCATTTTTTTTTTTTTTTACTCAAACCTCCGCTTTTGGTGAGAAACATCGAAAATTCATAGAGAAATCGCCTTCTTTCTCAGGGTACCTGGCTAAAGAAAACGAACTATGAAAGGGTTAACTAATACAAGCCATTTTAAATTACGTATTTATTTATTTATTTGGTACGAATTTATGTGTAGTACAAGTCTATATTAATTTTCGCACAATAATATAGACAATAAAAGCATTGTTCACTCACCCAAAATCCCAGCATATGGCACCTACCTTTACGTCATTACCACCTCATCACTTCTGTTTGTTTTCCCTCTAGCTTCTTTGTTTCTTTGTCCTCCACCTCAGGAATCACTTTCACTGTGAATTTTGTCAATGGAGAGACCGTGGGGCAACATATCTTTACTGGCCATGTTACTGCTAACAGGTGAATTGCCGAGTGTGGGGGGGGAGCGGGGGGAGGGGAGGTCAGGTGGGGCCAGGTAATATCCCTGCTTGACAGCAGATAGAGGAAGGTCTCCCACATATGCCTACCAAAAATCACCCGCGAATGTTGAAAAATGTGCACACGACGGACCTTGCAATTGAGTGACGTATGATGCACAATGGTGGGTCTGTCCGCAGAAAAAAGTAGTGACGTGCATCGTACGTCGGTGGGACTCAGTGGGTTAATAGCCTAGCTGACCTTTTCTTCGGTGACACGTTAACGAACAGATGACGTCTTTATTTTATTTATTTATTTATTTATATTTTTTTTACATATTAAACTTGCTATAACCGAGGTTTTTACTCAAGGATTTTATTCAGCATAGGACAGACGTTTCTTATCGGTGGGGTCATTTATAGCCTTCATCAGCCCCTTCAGCCAGATGACGTATTCTTTATTATATTCTTGATATTACCAGTCAGTTTTTTCCACCCTCAGGGTTACTCTTCAAAATAGAGGGGTTAGATATAAATTTCACTAGCCATTTCACTAACAGATATTATTCCTAAGTTGAATAAAAAATGTAAGTAGTGAGAATGAACTAAGAATATAATACATCATAGAAAAACAATTAACGGTTTCACTTTCAGAGAGAATTTCTAAGTTAAATAAAACAGCCTGGTAGCAGAATGAAAACAAAATTTGAATTATAATGCTTTTACTCTAGCATGGCCCAGATTTTCGTCCTTTTCAGCTTATTTCACGTAGCTCAGTGGCAGAAAACGACAGTGCTACGGTTCAGCATACTGTCCATAGCACCTTCTTCTGACTAGCATCATCTTGTAGTGTTTATTGTTTTAACTCAGCATTCAAGATTGACAATGGCAATTTTAGTTCAAGTTAGAACAAAAGCAGTATAGCACTTAAAGAGTGCAACACCTGCGCCCTATAACTGGTCGAAGGACTTAGCATTTGACTTTGAACTGTGACCTTAACCTTTGGCCGACTGCTTTCAAAATCGAATTAATGCGATTGGTTTAAATCAGATGAAAACATTTTCTTTTTTTATTTGTCATATGATCTTGCCCTTTGACCAAGTGTTCCCATAACAATAGGTTAACCCCATGGCTTACCCCCAACATTTCCTCCAAGTTATGAGATGATAACTATTTTAGTCATTTCACATGCAGACACACGTGGGTTGAATGAGACTTTGCTGTGTGACATTGATCTCTGACGGATTGTTCTCAAAATCGAATTCCCTCTTCCTTATCTTACCCTCACACATTCCACGAGTTTAGTCTCAGTCGGATCAAAACTGTTTAAGTTGACCCTGCCATGTGACCCTGACCTTTGACCTATATTCCCAAAAAAGTAGGTCAGCCCTATAATTGGCTGACTCTCAAACCTTCCACGCAGTTTGAATCCAATGAGATCAAAACTGTTTTAGTTATTTTGTTCACACAGACACACACGGGTCGACAAACAACCTTGCTCTATGTCCTTGACATATGAGTGATTTTTCGCAACATTACTTCCCTTCGTTCTTGCTTGAACCTCAGCCCTTCCTGCCTGCATCTGATTTTCTATCCTTATATTGACTAACTGGTTCAGGTTTGTTGGCAAGAAGTCTATGATGCGATGGAGGCCAACAAGATGCATGCTGTTTGTGACCAAGTGGGCTCCTTCAGTTGCCGACGCTTGTCTCGCTGGTGGGAGACGGCTTTATGCCGACTCTGAATCGGTCACACCCGGTTCTGTCCCCCTCCTTTATATAAGGCTTGCTTGGTCCTTTCGACTGTTCGGCACTTGCTGGTGAAGTTCCCCAGTCTTTGGGATTTGCCCTGTCGGTTCCTCTCTGAGCACCGGACGGTTGTCGGACTGTACCATCGTTGGTGTTTGGCGAGGATACATGTGATATGGGTCTGGATTCCTTTTTAAGATTTAGTGTTCTTCTGTCTATCTATCTCTAGCCAGACGCCTTAATCTCATAAAGGGTGGCCACAAACAAAAGCCTCCAAGTCGCCCTATCCCCTACCATTGTGCTGTCCCCCACAAACTCACCCCCCCTCTCCCAAATACTGTACCTATCCTCTTCATCCCTCCATCTCATCCTCGGTCTCCCTCTCCCTCTCCTACCCACCACCTCACATACAACCTCCTCGAAAATCTCTCTCTCTCTCTCTCTCTCTCTCTCTCTCTCTCTCTCTCTCTCT
>JAGKTI010018852.1:0-17399 GCA_018397915.1 Birgus latro | reverse complement strand
CAAGATGGTCCCATCAGCATTAATATACAGTAGTGTAGTTCTTTCACTTTAACCTGGCCCATATTTTCATCATTTTGCAGTTTATTTCATGTAGGGTGAGGAGACTGTAGCACCAGTCGAGCAGGGCAGTACTCCCAAGGAGGATGGTCAGGAACAAGTCCTGAGGGCTGATGAAACAGGAGCTCCAGCTCTCCCTGTCATCAGCTTTCCATCCTCCTTTGCTGAACTTTTTCAGTGTCTCAGTTACACAGAGAGTAGACCAGCATGCTCTCCAATACAAGTTTCTCTAACTGTCAACACCAAACTACATACACGCTACACACTACACTTCCTTTTCAAAATTATCTTCAAAATGGCGTACAAAAATCATGCCTCGGAGTCCCCGGGGGGGGGACCATAAATGCCCCCACCATCCGCCCCTCTCCCGGTGATGACTCAAAGAGCTGCCTGGAACCAGTTTCTGACTCACTCCTTCTTCATTTCTGTAACATTTGCGGCCTTTCCTCTAACTTTCACGCTGTCGAGCACTACCTCTTCTCCTCTAAACCTCACCTTCTCTTTCTCACTGAGACTCAGCTGTCTGAGGCAACTGACAGCAAACCCTTTTCTGTATCCTCCTACTTTCTCTATTCTCGTTTCAAAGCCAAAGGTGGCTGTTGCGTATATGTACGCAACGATCTATCTTGCTCTCGTGTTCCTGAACTTGATTCTTCTGAATTCTCTACTCTCTGGCTTCGGCTTTCCTGTCATTCTCTGACTAAATATATCTGTGCTGTTTACTTATCTCCTAATTCTACTGACTATCAAAAATTCCTTGACTATCTTACTTCTACGACTGAACACATTCTATCCATTTCTCCTTTCTCTGAAATCTCCATTCTAGGAGATTTCAATGTTCACCACCACCTTTGGCTCTCCTCTCCTTTCACTGATCCACCTGGTGAACAAGCCTACATCTTTTCTATCCATAATGACCTAGAGCAGCTTGTACAGCACCCTACCCGTATCCCTGACCGCCTTGGAGAGATCCAACATACTTGACCTTTTCCTAACAACTAATCCTTCTGCTTACACTGTTCATCTTTTCTCTCCGTTGGGCTCCTCCGATCATAATCTTATTACCTTAACATATCCAATCGCTCCAGTACGGCCTGTGGACCCTCCAAAGAAACGCCGCCTGTGGCACTTTGGAGCTGTGGATTGGGAGGCCCTCAGGCAGTACTTCTTTGATTTTCCATGGAATGATTATTGCTTCCTTGGCCGGGAGCCATCTGAGTGTGCCTTGCACGTTACGGAGGTTATTCTCTCGGGTATGGAAGCATACATTCCTTTCTCATATCCTCTGACTAATGCAAGAAAGCCTTGGTTTAATCACGCTTGTTCTAATGCTGTCCGCATCAAGGAGAGGGCCTATAAGAGGTACCGGAGCCAAGGGGAGGCGGTAGCTCGATCGGTAGAGAGTTGGCTTGCGGTCCCGTGGGACCCAGGTTCGAATCCTCGCTGGTGCAGGGAACAATTTAAGGATTTGAATTTCATTAAATCAGGCTTTACTGATCTACCAGAAGACCCGCCGACATGTCGTAAAAATGACCCCGCTAATACCAATACATCAGTCCTGTATGAGACAGCCCTAGCATGTATTCAATATGGACGGTGGGTGTTAAGCGCCGAAGTGGTGACATGTAGATTGTAGGAGGACGACTGGGCCTTGATAGCAGGCTGTGAAGCCTATGCCCAGAGTCGGACACATAAAAAAAAATAAAAAAAAAACACCCCTGAATCACACCATTTATATATTTCTGCCCGGAATCGTGCTAAGTCTGTTCTTCGCTCTGCTAAAAACAATTTCATCCGTGCTAAATGTTCCCAACTCTCCAACTCGAATTCTTCTCGCTCCTTCTGGCACCTTGCCAAAAACCTTACTAACAACTTTACCTCATCATCCTTCCCTCCTCTTTTCTACTCTGATGGCTCTGTACCTATTTCTTCTACTGATAAAGCAGATCTCTTTGCTCAGACTTTCTCCTGCAATTCCACCTTAGACGATTCCGGCGCTATTCCTCCATCTCTTCCCCCCTCTGACTTCCTCCTGACTGACATTAAAATTTCTTCAGCTGATGTGTTTTCTGCCATCACTGGCCTCAATACTAAAAAGGCATATGGTCTTGATGGAGTCCCTCCTGTTGTCCTCAAAAACTGTGCTTCTGTGCTTACACCCTGCCTAGGTAAACTCTTTCGCCTTTGTCTCTCAACTTGTACCTTTCCTTCTTGCTGGAAGTTTGGTCTCATTCAGCCAGTCCCAAAGAAGGGTGACCATTCCCAACCCTCTAACTATCGTCCAATTGCTTTAACATCCTGTGTATCAAAAGTTTTCGAGTCAATTCTTAACAGAAAAATTTTAAAGCACCCTTCCTGTCACAACCTTCTTTCTGATCGTCAGTATGGGTTCCATCAGGGACGCTCCACTGGCGATCTTCTCACCTACCTTTCAGACTCTTGGTCATCCTCCTTTCGGAACTTTGGCGAAAGCTTTGTCATTGCACTTGACATCTCAAAGGCTTTCGATCGAGTCTGGCATAAATCTTTAATTTCCAAACTGCCCTCCTACGGTTTCTATCCTTCTATCTGTGCCTTCATCTCTAGCTTCCTTTCTGGTCGTTCTATAGCCACTGTTGTAGTCGGCCATCGTTCCTCTCCTAGACCCATCAACAGTGGTGTTCCTCAGGCCTACTCTCTTCCTTTTATTCATCAATGACCTTCTAAGCTGTACATCTATCCACTCATATGCTGATGATTCCACCCTTCACCTTTCCATTCGGTTCCTGCAACGTCCATCTCAGCAGTTACTTCAACAAAAAAGGGATGAGGCTATAGCACACCTAATGTCTGATTTGGCTCGTATCTCTGATTGGGGTAAAAATAATCTTGTTTTTTCTAATGCAACCAAAACTCAGTTCTTACACTTATCAACCCGACAAAATCTTCCTCAGGAATACCCACTAATGTTTAGTAATGAACAGTTATGTCCTGCATCATCCTTGAACATGCTTGGGGTTTCATTCTCTCGGGATTTGTCTTGGAAAGAACATATTACATCTTTTGTGAAATCTGCTTCCAAGAGATTAGGTGTGCTAAGCCGATTCTGAACTTTCTTTACCCCTGCACAGTTGTTGACCTTGTACACGGGTTTTATTCGCCCGTGTATGGAGTACAACTCTCATGTGTGGGGAGGCTCCCCACATGCAGCTCTTCTCAATAGGGTGGAGTCAAAGGCTTTTCGTCTCATTAACTCTCCTCCTCTTACTGATTCCCTTCAACCTTTGTCTCTTCGCCGCACTGTTGCATCTTTATCTCTCTTCTATCGCTACTTCAATGGTCACTGTTCCTCTGAACTGTCTGCTTGCATCCCTCCACCTCTACGACGGGCACGTAGTACCCGTCTAGCAACAAACTCTCATCCCTTTTCTGTCCAACTCTCTAATGCAAGAGTTAACCGTTACTCCCAGTCCTTCATTTATGCAACTGGTCAACTCTGGAACTGTCTTCCTCTGTCTGTATTTCCTACTTCCTATGATCTCCAGTCTTTCAAACGCAGTGTGTCCAGGCATCTCGAATTGAACGGATCTTGAATTTGGCTCTCTTTTGTANGTCTGACTTGGCTCGTATCTCTGATTGGGGTAAAAATAATCTTGTTATTTTTAATGCATCAAAAACTCAGTTCTTACACTTATCAACCCGACAAAATCTTCCTCAGGATTACCCACTAATGTTTAATAATGAACAGTTATGTCCTGCATCATCCTTGAACATGCTTGGGGTTTCATTCTCTCGGGATTTGTCTTGGAAAGAACATATTACATCTCTTGTGAAATCTGCTTCCAAGAGATTAGGTGTGCTAAGCCGATTCCGAACTTTCTTTACCCCTGCACAGTTGTTGACCTTGTACACGGGTTTTATTCGCCCGTGTATGGAGTACAACTCTCATGTGTGGGGAGGCTCCCCACATGCAGCTCTTCTCAATAGGGTGGAGTCAAAGGCTTTTCGTCTCATTAACTCTCCTCCTCTTACTGATTCCCTTCAACCTTTGTCTCTTCGCCGCACTGTTGCATCTTTATCTCTCTTCTATCGCTACTTCAATGGTCACTGTTCCTCTGAACTGTCTGCTTGCATCCCTCCACCTCTACGACGGGCACGTAGTACCCGTCTAGCAACAAACTCTCATCCCTTTTCTGTCCAACTCTCTAATGCAAGAGTTAACCGTTACTCCCAGTCCTTCATTTATGCAACTGGTCAACTCTGGAACTGTCTTCCTCTGTCTGTATTTCCTACTTCCTATGATCTCCAGTCTTTCAAACGCAGTGTGTCCAGGCATCTTGAATTGAACGGATCATGAATTTGGCTCTCTTTTGTACTGTTTTTGCATTTTCTTGGAAGGAACAGTATGCAGGCCTGTGGCCTTTGGTTCCTTCTTCCTTGCATNTAAGGTAACTTTAGCCTGTAATCCACTGAGTTCATGTCTAAATGGCCTGGGGCAAGAGCAATAACATCCTCCTCCTTGCCTATTAGCTGGAGAATTCTTATGTGATACCAAGATGGTCCCATCAGCATTAATATACAGTAGTGTAGTTCTTTCACCTTAACTTGGCCCATATTTTCATCATTTTGCAGTTTATTTCATATAGCTCACTGTCAGAAAGAGATAATGCTGCTGCCCTACATCCTTTCCATAGAGTATAATCATGACTAGCACAGCACTATATTCTAGTGTTACTCTATTGGTACAACTCAGCTTTCAAGATAGAGAGATGGCATTTTGGAGCCAAGTTAAGAGTACAGTATCTTCCTTGCATGATTGTCTACTTCCCAAAACTGTTTTATGAGTTGCTTTATCACATGTAACTTTTATGGTTGGGCCAAAATTTCAGTCAAGTTTGTGTGTGTCAGATTGTGCGTATGGACCATGGGACGCTGACATCAGACGACAAGGATATGCCTGTCTTCTCACCGACACAACCTCGAGAGAAGTGGATCAAGAAGAGGACTTCTGTTAAGATAAAGGTTAATAGCAACAGCAGTCTTGGTCAGAGTGGCAGAGTAGGTCATAAGGTACTGTACTTAACTACTTCAGCTTAGGATGTTATTTTCATATCGTTCTTGCTGCTACTATATAACTTTATTCAGCACGGGAGAGCACCCTGGTAACGATAGAGTTGATGGAGGCTATGCCTAATACCTCCAGTTTGAAAACTTTGTCATTAGCTGAGTAAAATTGTCTTGAGATAGCAAGAGTGCAAACAAACAACATTGGTGTGATGAAGGAGCTAATAAATGAAAGAAGATGGTAATAAATGATACATGTTTGGAAAGTCGTGGTTAATTCATCACCCAGAAGTTTACAAGGTTCAGAAGTTCACTGCAGGAGCCCTTGTGAATTTTCCATCTCACCCCATCAACACCAGTATTGTATTGTAGATGCTGTAGGCATTTCCCAGGATCATTGAGTCCTCTGACCATATTGGGTGAGTCAGTCATTCCCTTATAGACTCACACAGAACTATTAGTATGGCTTTATTAAGCATTTGGTTGGTAAGGCCTTAGTGAGCATATGGAGATGAAAGAAACTAAAATGTCTTCCTATCACACAGAATGTTGCAGCCAACCACCGTGGGAACGATGTCATTGTGAGAGAAGGTGCCCCGCAATCTATCCAGGCACGCTTCATGTACGGACCTTTGGATATGGTGGCCCTCTCAGGTATGTCTCTCATTGTATAGGATCAAGTGAGACGAATGTCTCATAGTAGCTTATACTGCTAGTTTTCCATCCCATCCAGTACCACATGGGTAGCAGAAAATTCATTCATTCATTATCCAATCCTTTGTTGCCCCACAGAGGAGCGTAGGAGCCCGGGGCTAGGCAAGTTGGTCCTGACATTTAGGATGAGAGTGACCAGCCTCACTCATCCCTGAATGGCATTACATGAGCAATAAACCCCAACCATCCCTTGGATATAAACCTTCACTGGCTCAATCCGACTGGAGTGCCGTAATTACCCACTAAACCACCAGGCGCCAAAATTTGGTTATATGGTTACCACCCGGCGTAGTAAATGGTTTCCTGGTGTACAGGAAACCATTTGGCTTGTCACTCAGTGTAGAGTCATCCACAGGCAGAATGACGGGGAAAGAAGGAAGGCAAGAAAGACAGAAGAGGGAGTGTAAAGTCACCCATAGGCAGAAGGACAAGAAAAGAATGAAGGAAAGAAAGACAGAAGAGGATTGAAGGAAAGAAGGATGGAAGAGAGGAAAGGGCAGACACCCGAGAGCAGCACTACATCGAGTGAGTGGATGGTGAGCACCCCCACCTACCACAAGGTAGTAGAAAATAACTCTATATTGGAACAGAGGGGTAGTCAGGTGAAACTATCTGACACCTACTACAGTAATTGGAAAACAATAGAAAACCAAAAGTGATGTTGATGGTGATCATCATCTTTGTCTTGCAAATTGTGTGAAAAATTTACAGTCCATGATATTGCATTACACAGATAAAAGAGATTGTACAGCATTTATTGGCAGATTGAAATACAGTACCTCTAGGTTTTCAGGTATAAGGCTTTAGTTTCATTTACATTATTTTAAGCTCCATTTACAGATGTTTAGCCTCAAAAATCCAGCAATGTCTGTTATAGTTTATTCTTGCCAGTACCATCAGCTTTGGGGAGGCTTTTAAAACAGGCTCTCCAAAAGATTCCCAAGTGTTGTAGTAGCAATAACGAAATATACGGTAACTTCCTTTCAGTATCAAAGGGTTAACACAGTTCAGCAACATCTGACATGTCTTGACTTATACATGTTTTATATTCCTGTTCCCTGTAGGTGAGAAAGTTGACATCCACATCATGCGAGACCCACCGTCAGGTGACTGGCAGCAGGTCAGTACGGAGGTGACAGATAAAAATGGCCGGGTGGCGTTTACACTCCCCCCAGACAAGGCACTCAGTTGTGGCATGTATCCAGTTAAGATGGTGGTCAGGTAAGCATTTTAAATTCTCTCAGGATTTTTTTAAAAATAATTATTCTTATTTATTGTTGGCCACCCATGTGCATCTCCACTAGTTTTGTCTCCTGGGTCCTTCTCCCACATACATGGTTCTCTCATAGCATGCCTCACAATTTCTCCATCTGAATCTCGGAATCCCGCAAACCCTCACTTCCCTCTTTGGATCCCTTCATACCATTTTAATAAAATCTCTTAGAATTTCACTGATTACTCCCAACTTTAACCCATTGACTGTGGCTGTATCATATATGATATATGAATCCAAATGGCTCTGACTGCATCTGTATCATATATGATTTTCTGCTTTCAAAAATTCTGCCATCAGAAATGATGCGAAATAAATCAGCTAGCAACTCATGGCACCCTATAGAATATTGTCATACATAGATTATGCATTTTTATGAGGAAGAGAGCTCAGTTGCCTACATCATGCCGAAGGTACCAGTACGAAATCTTCTCCAGGAGGCCGCCGCTAGCGGTAGCGCAAGCAAATATTGGATGAAAACTCTGGATGAGTGTAGTGATGATAATGATACATTGTCAGATGATGATAGTGATGGTTTAGATGCTGATTTAATTGACAGACTACCAGAAAATGACAGTGACAAGGATAAAAGTGAAGAAAGTGTGGACAATCCCAGGCCGAGTACATCAAAAGGTTGCCGTCGCGTCCCTTCACCGTGTTTACGGCCACGGAAATTACACAAACTTTCAGCAGGTTTGGAGACAGCAAATGACAGTGGCAGTGAAACAGAGAGTGCAAATGACAGTGATAGTGTAACAGACGGTGCAGATGAGCTTGGTAATGAGCCCGAAACAGTTGCAGCAACACGTGGACGGCAGAGGCAACGTTGAAGTGGCCATGGCGACCATGTGCATACCCCTGAGTGGGTTTGGGAGTCAACACCTTTTACACCTGATATACCGGTGTTTGATGATTCCACTTTTGGTTTGACTGATAATTGTGATATATCAGATGAGTCAACAGAATTAGATTATTTTTTGGAGTTTATTGATGAAGGTTTAGTTGATATGATTGTTCTGAAAAGGAACAGATACTACCAGTATCTCCAGAAAACACTACCTCCATTTTCACCCAGAAGTAGGCTTGCTGTATTCAGGAATGTAACCCATGATGAAATTTTTGTTTTTAGTGCATATTTCTGTTGATGGCTCATACTCGCAAGAACAGAATAAATGACTATTGGAGTGTACAGGAACTTTTCGAGGTGAAAAGCTCTGGAATGCTCATGTCTCGAGATAGCTTTTTGCAAATTATGTGGGTATTGCATTTTGTAGACAACAGAAATCTACCTGAAAATGATGTACTGGGGAGTGTTAGGCCAGAGCTTGATAAGATTTGCCAGAAATTCTGGGAAAAGATGATGAAAGTCTTCTATTCTGGCATGGAAGGCTCAGCTTTCGCCAGTATATACCAAGCAAAAGACATTCGTTTAGTGTCAAGTTATGTGTATTGTGTGATGTGAAATCTGGGTATATTGCTGATTTTATAGAGTACACTGGCGCTTAGACAGAAATCACACATGATGACACACTGGGCATAGCCGGCTCAGTAGTAAAAACATTGCTGTTGTCACATCTTGGTAAAGGTCATGTGTTATTCATAGATAATTGGTACACTAGCCCACTTCTTGGTGAATACTGACTCAGTAACAATACCGGAGTGTGCGGTACTGTCCGAAAAAACAGAAAAACATGCCTTTCATGCCTAACGTGAAAAAAAGGTGAACTAGTATGTCGTCATGCAAAAAAAATGTTGTGCATCAAATGGAAAGATAAGAGATTTTCACATGTTATCAAGCATCCATGAAGGCGTACTGGTTGATTCAGATAAGCGAGATCATCAGGGTCAGACTGTGAGAAAGCCTGCAAGTGTTGTTGAGTACAACAAAAAATGAGAATTGTTGACAAGGCAAATATGTTGATCAGTTGTGTTGAGTGTTTGAGGAAAACTTGTCGTTGGTATATAAAGCTATTCACTCATTTGGTGGAATTATCTTCGTTAAATGCATATTACATGTATAAAGTCTAAACGGGCAAAAAGGTGGCACTGCTTGATTTCAGTAAAGCCATAATTACTCAGATGGTACAGAAATTCCATGTAAACCCTTCCACTTGAGCTGCAGCAGAGGGACAAGGAGGACAACATCATGTGGGACGACTGATTGGACAACACTTTCTGGCACCTCTGCAACCCACTGATGAAGTCCAGAAACCACATAGGAGGTGCCATGTCTGTGCCCATACCACCAAAAGGCCAAAGAAACATCAGCTGATACAGTATAAGTGCAAAAAATGTGCTGTTGCTTTGTGTGTGTATCCCTCCCACGAGGAATATCACACACTACAAGAATACTGAGTGTAGTAGTAACAGTGGTTTTATGGAAAAGCAGTTTTTGTTTTATACCATTGGAAACTTTATTTCTTTTTTCATGAGTAATGAAAGAAAATGTTTGGTGCATTTATTTTTCACAGGTTCAAGAAAGCATGAATGCTACTTTGTTACTGAAGTAAAGGAAAAACCATGTATTTTTTTTTGCTCTAAAAGTACTCACACAATACTGTTTTACTTTTTATTTTTTATCCCTGCCATGAGGAGTATCACACACTACAAGAATACTGAGTGTAGTGGTAACAGTGGTTTTATGGAAAAGCAGTTTTTGTTTGATACCATTGGAAACTATTTCTTTTTTGTCATGAGTAATGAAAGAAAATGTTTGGTACATTTATTTTTCACAAGTCCAAGAAAGCATGAGTGCTACTTTATGTTACTGAAATAATGGAAAAACCATGAGTTATTTTTTTTGCTCCGAAGTACTCACACAATACTGTTTTACTTTTTATTTTTACTTTTATTTTTTTACTTTTTCTTGTGCCTGAAAAAAATTGCTAAAATTCTTTTGTTTACAGCATACTACTACTGCACTGAAAATGTGTAAATATCGTAATTTCCATGTTTGTGAGTGAGAAAATGCTTGTCTGGCAAGAAAAAAACAAATACTATGACACCGTATCTGGTCACAAGATTGACACTGACTATGCATTGTGACCATAACACATCGTTTGCATGGCACCAACGTACAGGGAATATTTATTACTTTATGGACCTGTTACAGAGGTAATTATTTTGTTTGCAATATTGTGTTAGATACCATTGAACTCGGGATTTTTTTCATTATCTTTTGACTATTATTTTTTTCTAATATTTTTTCCTGAATATTTGAAAACTGCCACACACGGGATGTACATGTAAACATTCGCTGATGCAGTGAATGGGTTAAATGGATGCCACTGTGTCTTCATAGCTAATAAATGTATTACATGGCCATGTACAATATTACTGTAAGTGGTTCATTGACTTGTACCTTTCATAGCTGTATTTTGCATTCTGATACTCAATTTCACCATTTGCTCTGCCTTTTTCATGTTGGTTCAGCCAGCTTTTCTTCTGTCTCAGACCATTGTTTCTACTAATTATTCCTCTCACAGTAGTCCGTACTTCCTACATTGCGTGTATTTACCCCTTTTTCATTATTCCACTGTCTTTATTACCACACTGTATCTTGTTCCCATTAAAACTGTGATCCTAGAGAACAGGGCTTTCTCAGCTCTACATATAGTATACTTTTCAGACCATTATTTACAGCATATGGTAGGAGGCCTTAATAGGAGCTAAAATCATCATCATCATCATCATCATTGTAAATCAGTTCCCTCCCTCCCCATCCCCTCAAAAAAGTTGCTTCCTCATTGCTATACTTTCAGCTAGTTGTACCACTTGACTCACTACCATTTCCCTCCCCAGGGGTGACCATACCAGTGCAACCCTGAACCTGACAGTGGTGCCGCCTCGGACCGAGTGTGTTGTGTTCAGCATTGACGGCTCTTTTACTGCTTCAGTATCTGTAACTGGCCGGGATCCAAAGGTCCGAGCCGGTGCTGTCGATGTTGTTAGGTATGAAATAGTTTTTGTTCTGATTTTGCATAATCATTGTTAGGAATGATTTTCTGAAATGCCTTGGCCACAAACTCCCAAAAGTTGACAGTGATCACCTGATAACTCAGTTGAAGTCGGTCACCTCTTCCTGACGCACACCGTCACATACTTTCTAATATCCCTTCCGTGATAATTATTAGTGAACAGTACATAAATTCTCCAATAATGTAATTGTTAGTTATTTTACCAGTTTTCTAAACATGATTTACTGAGAACAATATTGTAGAACAGTTACTAACATAGCTAAAACGACAAGTGGTATGATAGCATTCGGCACATAAAATTACAAGTCTTGCTGCCTGTTTATTTTGAAACACCTATCATGTAGTTTTCATACAGATTAATGCTGCATCTGGCAGATGCAGAAGTGAATGTACCTAATGTTACTTATGAAAAAGTATAATTTTCAAAACCAGAAACATGGGAAGATGAAACCGCCTGTCGAAATCATGGGTGCCAAATAAGCCTAACTCGTGGTGCTTGAGGTTGGTGCAGATGACCTTAAATTGATCTGCACTAACATTTTGCATTCAAACGGTCTTATATTACTTTTGTATACAGATATATGAATGTATATCTTGCACATATTGGAACAGTAAGGAAAGAGTATGAGTCAGGTTGATTAATTGGTGTTTGAACTAAGAAAAATGTGTGTCCCAGAAGTAAGACGGTATGCTAATGTTTCCATATCATCCACAATACCTTTCATGGGAGGAGCGTGTCATTACATACTGTCTTCACCTGAGGTCTGCTAACATCTTGCAATCAAATTACAGTATATTAGTTTCATATATACTGTAAATATCTATCTATCTATCTGTTGCCAGATGCCTTAATCGCGTAAGGGGTGGCCACAAACAAATCGCCTCCATGTCACTCTGTCCCCCGCCATTTCATTGCCCTGCTCCCAGCTCACACCCCCCTCTCTCGTATACCTTTCCACTCCATCCCTCCATCTCATCCTTGGTCTCCCCCTCCCTCTCCCCCCTCCACCTTACTTACATACACTCTCCATCCACTCCACATGGCCAGACCACCTTAATGTGTTCTTCCTAACGCTTCCTATCACATCCACATCCACACCACAATGCTCCTTCACTTCCTCATTTGTCAGTCTGTCTCTCCATGTAACTCAACATGCTCCTCTCAAATAACTCATTTCCACTTCTCTCACTCTTGACTTCTGTCCCTCCAACATGGTCCAAGCTTCACTTCCATATGTTAGAGTTGGTATCACAATACTGTCATGTAGCAGCTTTTTCACTTCCATTCTTACTTCCCTGTTTCTTATCACTGCTTTCAAGGAACCAGCAACATTTCTTCCCTGCTGCACCCTTTCAAGCACTTCACCCTCTAAACTTCCGTCCATACTCATCACACTACCCAAGTACTTAAATATATGGATATGAATTTTTCATTTCATTCAAATAATGAGATCATGAACATTGATGGACTGAGCTAAGAACAAGGTTGGTCCCAGAAATGAGATAGTATGCTAACATACTTTGGTCTATCTATCTATTGCCAGACGCCTCAATCCCGAACGGGGTGGCCACAAACAAATCGCCTCCTTGTCACTCTGTCCCCTGCCATTTCACTACCACGCTCCCAACTCACACCCCCCTCTCTCATATACCTCTCCACTCCATACTTTGGTGCTTTCCTTTTATTTATCGTAATGGAGCGTCTTCTTCTCATTGTAGTGAGTGAATTTGTTATAATAATTTACTGGTGACTTCAATGATACTTGAAGCACGTAAAAGAATATAGTTGATTGACTTTTAATGTGTTCAGTTAAGTTCGTTTCATTTTCGTTTTGTTTTTGAAGGCTCCAACATGCTTGCATGTGTCGGCCTTGGTCACCTAATGGTGGCTGTCCATGCCGCTTGATCTTTGGCAGCCTCCCTGTTCAGTCCCTTAACCCTTAGGTCACACTCAATGACCTCGTCCCATGTCTTTCTCGGTCTACCCCTCCCCCAATATTAAAACTTCTCACCCTCTGCACCCAATTATCATCCTCTATCCTTTCCACATGTCCAGACCACCTCAGCCTACCTCTCCTCATCATAACACCAATACAGTCCAGTCCTATCCTACCTCTCAACTCTTCCATCGTAAACCCAGCCCCCCCCCCAGGCCTTGCACGCAGGGACGCACTGCACATCCACCTAATCATTGTCATTTCTGCACTTTTAAGCCTACGAATGTCCTCTTCCTTTACTGCCTAGGTCTCACTACCATACAGCATCACACTCCTAACACATGCTACATACAAAGACCCCTTAGCACATAAGGAGAGTCCTCTCAACGTCAGGAGAGGCAACAGCTCCCTGAACTTCTTCCAACCACTTCTCACCCTAGCAGCTGAGCTAACTCCAGCCCCACCTCTGGCACATAACATGTCTCCCAAATAACGAAACTCCTCCACACACTCAAGAGACTCACCAGCAAGTTCTATCCTTTCACGCCTAACAATCTCCACCTGCTCTCCCCGATATGCCACACACATAAAATGAGCATTATCTCGCAGTCTACCTCTAATACCACTACATCTCTTGGGCACCCATTTATCACAAACATTGCACAAGATGGAATTACTTCCCACACCCTTGTGGCAAACTGCACATGGCCACTCTCCCTCTCCTCTGATTGTACCACCACCAACCCTAGATATCATCACTTTTGTTTTATCTGCATTTACCCTTAAGCCCTTGTGCCCCATACCATCTCTCCACTTCTTAAATCTTTCCTCAGCCTCCCCTTCATTCTCTGCAATCAACACCAAATCATCAGCATACAACATCTCTCACGGGAGTCCATCTCTGAAGTCACGTGAGAGGGCTTCAAGCACCATGATAAACAACAAGGGACTCAAAACTGACCCCTGATGCACACCAACATTCATCACTCTAAACTCCATTCACTCTCACATGGGTGCGAGCACCCACATACATGGCCATAACCACTCTAACCAGCCATTCTTCCAACCCTAGCTTTCTGATTGCCCATTTCACCACCTCTCTAGGGACTCTGTCAAAGGCCTTTTCGAAATTTAAAAAAAAAAAAAAATACAATTCCCTTTTCTTTCCAATATATTTTTCTGGAAGCTGTTGAACAACGAATATGGCATCAGTGGTCCCCCTGCCTGGCATAAACCCAAACTGCATCTCATCAATATTCACTCTTTCTCTAATCATACCTTCTAGAACTCTCTCCATTACTTTCATTATCTGATCTAAGAGCTTTATACCTCTGCAGTTTCCCCTTTCCAGGGCATCACCCTTCCCTTTGTTCACATTTACAATTACACTCTTCAGCCAATCATCTGGGAAAGCACACTTTTATACCGTGTTGTAAAGTAACAAAGTACAAATACTTGAGTACTGTACTTAAGTAACTTTTTTCGGTATTTACTTTTTAAAAAGTACTCAACATTTTCAGTACTTTCACTTTTACCTAAGTATTGTTTTCTATTACTTTTACTTCACTACAATTGAAAAAACACAGAAGTCATTACTCGTTACATCTCAAACTCAGAAATCGATTTTCAGTCTATTACAGGACGCAGAACAATGCAAAGTCGGAAGCTGACCAATCACAACTGCTTATTCATGTCTGGACCAATCATATGCGTCTTTTCATATTGCCCAAGCGATACCAATATCCATAGACTATCACAGGCCGCAAGGGAGCAAAAGAAAAAGGGGCCACACCAGGGTGATGACGTCACACTCTCCTCTCTCTTCTTTCCTGCGTCCCAACTCATACCTTACATTACACACTAAATTTTTTCTTTCTTTTCTTCCATATCATGAGACGTGCTTGCATATTATGTCAGAAATGATGCAAATAAATAATCTACGAATCTCTAGCCAAACACTTTATTGGTTTTAGGCATAGCCTGCTCATATGATTATAAGGTTTGAAACAGTATTTAAGCATATGGACTTGAAAATTGTCTCACGTCATACTTGAAGTTCATTGAATATGAATCTCTCTCTCTCTCTCTCTCTCTCTCTCTCTCTCTCTCTCTCTCTCTATGTCAGTCAGGATATATATATACTATTATCTTATGAGTTAACTCATTTTGTTTAGTTTTTGTGGATAAAATGTTTTTTTTTAATTTAGTACTCGCATTCTAAAAAACTACAGCGAAGAAAAAAAATAAATACTTCATTAGGAAGAGAAACAAATTCAGCAGTTTGGCTAGATATTCTGGACAGTGGTTTTTCCAGGTTGCAGGGCTTTAGCTCCATGATGACAAATAAATAACTTTTCCATTGTTTTTATTATTTCTAGGAATTCAAAGCTAGGTTTCCTCTTTTTTTCATTTCCCCTGCTAATTGCACCAATTCATGTTTCTTCTTTGATGCCTTTGAACTGAGATAGTCATAATGAGGAAATTTATGAGCTACGAATCCAACAAAATACTCTATGCCCTCTTCCTCAGTAACTTCTAACCCTCTAACTTCTACATCCAGGTTGTCTGAAATATTTTCCTTGTCCACACCCTCTGCCTCTGGTTCATCGTTTTCGTCTGACAAACAAAACACCATTGCAGACAGGGTCATTTCACGCTGGAGGTTTTCTTAGCCATCCCAAGACAATGGAGCATGCTCATCATTGAAGTTGGGAAACGATCCTGCTGACATGTTCAGATCATCATTTTTTTTTTCTCCACGTTTTGTTTTGACCTCTCAAGTAAACTATTTTTCCCGAGATGTGACCTAAATGGAAGTTTTACAGCAACTGGAGTTGGATGCTGATAACATTTTCCCATTTCTCTGAGGCAAACAAAGAAGTGCTTCAGCTCGTCTTGATTCAGTCTGTATGTTAATATGTTGGAGATATTGTACTGATTCTTCAACATTTCCAGAAACTTAGGCAAAGTATTTGATATTATCAGTCCTTTCTGGAAATGGTAAAGATCTTTACTCCCCCATACTCTCATTGATTTTGTTGTGCCTGTCGTGTACTTCAGTGTTTTCTCTTGCGCTGCTATATGTAACCCATGTACTTTTCTAGAATTTGCATTCCGTGAAACACGGGAACTGAAAATGCTGCGGTTGGCTAACCATCTTACACACTAACCGCCTTATGCTATACTAGGGTAACAGTATGATAACCTTCTTATGCTATGCTAGCCTAACCATCTTACACAAATAATAAGCTATACTAGGCAAACCATGTTACTTACCTTCTTTTGCTATGTTAGCTTAACCATCTAACACAATAACCATCTTAGGCTAACCATGTTACTGCTGACCGTCTTATGCTAGGTTTGACTGGCAGTCTTACAGACTAATTATCTAATACTATATATTCATCTTGCACATCAACCATATTACACACTAAACAGATTTACTGTGTACTTCTATTAGTAGCACATCTTCTCTTATCATCGTAATATAATTTAACTAGTACGTTTATGATTTACCTTTTGCTGATGGCAGCATATTATTATTGGAAACTGAGGTAGTCTACAAGTCACAGTTCAAACCGAGTGATTGGGTTACATAATGTGAGCCACATTTTCAGTTCATATGGGATATTGCATGTATGGATAATTAGGAGGGTAAAGTTAAGGGGAGTTTCCCATGAAAAAACTGTAAAAAATAATGATTTTCTGAAAAAAATTTCCTCTGATAGTGTCGGTCATCTGCTATCCTGCTGGCAAAAATTAAGACTGTATCTCCATTTTTACTTCATAAAAAAAAAAAAAATGTAGTTCTGCTCTTGGGTGTCTGCCCTTTCCTCTCCTCCATCCTTCTTTCCTTCCATCCTCTTTTATCTGTCTTTCCTTCATTCTTTCCTCATCCTTCTGCCTACGGGTGACTGTACACTCCCTCTTCTGTCTTTCCTTCCTTCATTCTTTCCTCTTCCTTCTACCTGTGGGTGACTCTGAACTGAGTGACAAGCCAAATGGTTTCCTGTACACCAGCTAGACCATTCACTATGCTGGGTGGTAACATTATAACCAAATTATGGCATCTGGTGGTTTAGTGGGTAATTAAAGCACTCCAATCGGATGGAGCCTGTGTAGGTTTGTATCCAAAGGGTGGTTTGGGTTTATTGCTCACATCATGCCACTCAGCGATGATTGAAGCTGGTCACTGTCATCTTAAATGTCAGGATCAACTTGCCTAGCCCCAGGCTCCTACACTTCTCATGGGGCGACACAGGGTTAGATGATAGATATATAGATAGATAATTTATGTATAATCTCTGAGACGATAGACAATTTAATAGTTACTTTTTACTTTCACTACTTAAGTGCTTCATGAACAATGTACTTTTTTACTTTTACTTGAGTACATTT
>JAGKTI010018851.1:0-17399 GCA_018397915.1 Birgus latro | reverse complement strand
GTGTGTGTGTGTGTGTGTGCAGATCCCCTAGCGCCTGGTGCCCTGGTGCGGGGTTGGCGGCATCACGGGAGGAGAATTTATTTTCGCGGGCATTCCACGGTGTCCGCACGCGTGTGCATATTCTGAGCGTACATGAGGCATTGGGGCATTGCGTGGGTGGTATCGAGAGTTGCCACCTACCCCTATTTCCCATACAAATTTCATCCACCTACTCCTCGTGGCACGGTTTTGGTACACCTTTGAAAATCATGCTCATTTGAGGCCTATCACTTTCGACTCTGATAAGTCTCAAATGAGGCCTATCACTCTCAATGGGTTAGGTCAGACTGCAAATTTGCCTAACGATAAACCTTTACTTGAGCAATCACTTGTTGTCTGATATCTTAAGACATATCCAATATTCTATGATGAGCAGAATCATTTGAGAGGGGTACTGATGCAACATGCTCAGCAACACATCCAATTACACGGCAGACATTATCTTTACAGCAAGAGACAATTAACCCTTTGAGATTCCAATGACACTTTTTGGCGTCAATATATATCCAACCTCAGAGATTCTGATGACGAATTTATTTGTCATCTTAAGATCCATCCAACCATCATCCGATCCCATGCTGTCCCATGAGGGGCATTGGAGCCAGGGGCAAGGCAAGTTGGTCTTGATATTTAAGACGAAGATAACCAGCCTCACTCATCCCTGGGTAGCATTACATGAGCAATAAACCCCAACCACCCCTTGGATATAAACCTGCATCAGCTCAATCTGACTGGAGCACAACTTTTGTAAAATATTCACTATAAATCGTGTTTACGTGTTATAACAAAAAGGCTTGAACATGATGTCGCAGAATGCTTGCTCTGAGCATGGCAGCCAGTGTGTACTTCGTATGACTCATGGCTTTGTCATTATAAACAGTGTACATGCTCAATTTAACGAACTAATTCAGTCAACCCCCATTCTGTTACCTTGAATTTTTGCTAAACCGAGTTCCTTAACCAAGGCTCAGTATAAAGGAAAATTTTTCAGTATTTTGAGCTATTTTTCTCCAAATCCTTGAAGGACACCTAAGCCTAGCAAACTATGCTCACTCTCAATGCTACACACAGCAGTCTGAACCCATAATTAATTCATTTTTTCATTCATCATCTAATCCTACATTGCCCCATGAGGAGCATTGGAACCAGAGGCTAGGCAAGTTGGTCCTGACATTTCAGATAAGAGTGACCAGCCTCAATCATCCCTGGGTGGCATTAGTGAGTAATAAATACCAACCACCCCTTGGATATAACCCTTCACCGGCTTGATCCAACTGGAGCACCCATTAAACCACAAGGTGCCAAAATTTGGTTATATGGTTACCACCCAGCGTAGTAAATGGTTTCCTGGTGTACAGAAAATCCTTTGGCTTGTTACTCAGTGTAAAGTCACCCACAGGCAGAAGGAGGAGGAACGAAGGAAGGAAAGAAAGACAGAAAAGGGAGTGTAAAGTTACCCGCAGGTAGAAGGACAAGGAATGAATGAAGGAAAGATTGAAGAGGACAGAAGGAAAGAAGGATGAAGGAGAGGAAAGGGCAGACATCCGAGAGCAGCACTACATCGAGTGAGTGGATGGTGAGTGCCCCCACCTACCACATCCCATACCCCCCAAAATGCATTATTGTGTACAGAATTTCCTTAACGGATTTGTTCGATTTAACGGCAATTTTTCATTACATAAGCGAAAAATACCAGAAAAAATTAATACCATTATCTCGGGCTTCCACATAATCGGTGTTCATTAAATTGAGCATCTACTGTATATCACTGTAATGTATATCATTGTATTATCATTGTAATATACTGCATATCATTGTAATCATTGTAATATATATAACTGTAAATGTAATTTATTGCAGTTTTGCATGGTTTACACCAGATTCTTATATCTATTTTTATAACCAACACATGTTCCCTACGTGACAGCAAGGGTTAGTGCCCCTCCCCAGAAAACGACTAACTAAAAATACGAACAAGAAGCCTCGAACCAGGACTGACCAAAAGGTGACGACTAAGGACCGAACAAAGGACTTGGTACGGATAGCTACATGGAATGCAAGGGGTGCAAATGATGAGGTGAAAGAAATAGAGATTGTACAGGTGCTTGAGAGTGCGAAAGTGGATGTATGTGGATTAAGTGAAACTAAATGAAGAGGTGAAAGTGTGAGAGAATGGGAGTATGGATGGGGACTGTGCGCAGGAGTAGGTGAGAATGAGAGGGCAAAAGAAGGAGTGTGTATTGTTGTGAGTAACAGATGGAAGGAGAATATAAGAGAGTATGGATCAGTTGGCTCAGGGATTGAGTGGGTAAGAGTGAAAGTTGGACTACGAATCTGGGCAATTATGTGTGTGCATGAGCCAACACAAGATCGTGCAAGCAGAGTGAGAGAAGAGTTCTGGACAAATGTGGAAGCGTGCATGAAAAAGTTTGAAAGGAATGAAAGAGTGTTTTTGACTGGAGATATGAATGGAAAAGTAGGGAATCTGAAGGTGAACGGAGCAGTTGGTGAGTGGGGTGTGCCTGCAGAGATGGATGAGAATGACAGTGCTTTAGTGGACATTTGTGCCAGGAGGGGGTTGGTGATAGTTAATACCCTCTTCAGGCACAAAATGATCCATAGGTATACATGGCAAGTGATGAGAAGAGTGGATGGTGAACTGAATGAACAGAAGGCAATGATTGATTATGCATGTGTGGATGAAAGGACGAGAAGGTGCGTAATGGATGCAAGAGTATATAAAGGTTGGGGAAGTGGACTTTCGGACCACCACTTGGTGGTGGTCAGAATCAAAGTCCTAGGAAATGGATAAATAGGAGAAGGGAATGACAGGAGGAAGCAGTTCTTACAAGGAGGGCAGAAAAGTTACAGGAGGATGGAAAAAAGGCAGAATATAAGAGAGAAGTGGAGGAGCGACTGGGTAACTATAGATTGGAGCAGATGGGGGAAGTGGAAGGTGAGTGCAAGATATTCACAGAGGAAATCTGTGCAGCATGTGAGGTGGTGTGTGGGGAGGAGAGAAGATGAAAGGGGGTGCAGGGAACAGCATGGTGGACTGAAGAAGTAAGAGAGGCTGTGGCACAAAAGAAGAAAGCATACGAGGAGCATTCATAAAGTCCACAGCCCGACTATGAAACTGCACGAAAGTATGTAAATTGTTGTGATGTGGACAAAGTTGAATCATTCAAACGTTTAGTGGCATAATTCTTAATTAACTGAGTTTTTTGTTTCCCTCAGATTGGACGTCCATTTGCCAGTGACACGATATCGATGTCAGCAATGGACGAAACTCAACAGCGTTCAGTTATTCGTTTCATGGTGCTGCAGAAAAAGGCGCCAAAGGTTATCCACAAGGAATTGGTGGCGACATTGGGTGATAATGTTCTTGCATACGCAACAGTCAAAAAGGGGGCAGCTCTCTTCAAAGCCGGTCAAGAGAACATTGAAGATGATCCATGCAGTGGTCGGCCATCGATTGCAGTGACTGAGGAAAATATTAACTCTGTGGAGAAAATTGTGATGGAGGATAGGTGTCTGTCAGACACATTGCTGCTGAAATGAGGTTGTCTGTGGGGTCCACTGAATCCATCCTCCATGATCGCGGTGAGCAGCTCTCTTCAAAGCCGGTCAAGAGAACATTGAAGATGATCCATGCAGTGGTCGGCCATCGATTGCAGTGACTGAGGAAAATATTAACTCTGTGGAGAAAATTGTGATTGAGGATAGGTGTCTGTCAGACACATTGCTGCTGAAATGAGGTTGTCTGTGGGGTCCACTGAATCCATCCTCCATGATCGCCTCAACATGTCCAAGGCGTCAGGGTAATGGGTCCCCCGTTTGTTGTCTCCCGAGCAGAAGCGCGTTCACATGGAGACATCACGTGAAATTTTGAGCTTCTTCACCGTCAACCACGAGGACTTCCTGGGTCGACTTGTTACCCAAGATGAAACCTGGGTCCCTCGCGTCGATCCAGAAAGCAAGGCCAAGTCCCGCCAGTGGAAGCATCTGGAGTCTTCAGCACCAAAGAAGTGCAAGGTCACGAAATCAGCTGCCAAGGTCAAGGTGACTTGTCTTCTGGGATGCCTCTGGAATTCTGTTGGTGGACTTTCTCCAGCAGGGATGGAAAATCAATGGTGATTACTATGCCGCTCTTTGGGGGGAACTCCGGGCCGCCATCATCCAGAAAAGGCGAGGAAAAATAGCGAAAGGTGTACACTTGCTTTAAGACAATGCGCCCGCTCACAAGAGCAGAGTGGCCACCGCCAAAGCCATCGATTATGGGTTCGAGTTGTTGTCGCATCCTCCATATTCACCGGATCTCGCACCATCAGACTACCATCTGTTCCCACACATGAAGAAAAATCTCCATGGCCACTTGTTTGCTGATGCCGATGAGACAAAAGAAGCTGTTATGGAGGTTTTAGAAGGGTTTTCAACAAACTTTTTCAGAGAGGCCCTGGAAGCTCTGGAAAGGAGTTGTGAAAAATGTGTGTCTCTGAATGGAGACTATGTTGAAAAATAAACACTTTGTACTCTATTCATCATTTTCATATCTCTGCTCCTTCAGGGTGAGGCTGTCGACCCTTTGAACGCCCCTCGTATAGTGAGTGGATGAGAAACGGGTGTCGAAGAAGTTGAGAGACAGGAGAGAGAGTTATATGTAGAGAGGATGAAAGAGGTGAAAAGATTAATAAGAGAGAGTAAGAAGAGAGTGGATGAGGATTTTGGAAGGAATTTGAGTGTAAAGTGGAGGGAATGTAAGAAAATATTCTGGAAAGAGGTAAAGAGTTAGACAGGGTTCCAAAGAAAATAATTGGGAAGTGAAAGATAAAAATGGTAGATTACTAGTGGAGAAGGGAGCAAAAGTGAGCAGATAGAGAGAACACTTTAATGAACTGTTGAACACAGAGAATGAAAGTAGTACAAGTAGAAGTGGCTGGGGAATGGCTGGGAGAAGGAGGGATGTGAGAAGAGAAGAAGAAATCAGCAGGATGGAAGTTGTGGAAGCAATGAAGAAAGTTAAAATGGAGAAAGCCCTGGGAATTGATGGAGTTTGTGGTGAAATGCTGAAGCATGGGGGAGAGATAGTAATAGAATGGATGTGGAAGATGTGCAGATTGGCCTGGGAGGAAGGTAGAGTCCCGGAGGATTGGAAGTCGGGTATAACTATTCCCCTCTACAAAGGAAGAGGGGAAAAGCAAGTGTGTGGTAGTCACAGGGGCATTTGCCTTCTTAGTGCAATAGGAAAAGTATATGGTAGGATACATATTGACAAAATTAGGGATAAAACAGAGGAATCAGTTGAAGAAGAACAGGGAGGTTTTAGGGAGGGAAGAGTTTGTGTATACCAGATATTCATTCTTAGTTCTTTAGTGGAAAAGTTTCTAGAGAAGGGAAAGAAGTTGTATGCAGCCTTCATGGATTTGGAGAAAGCATATGACAGGGTGGATAGACAAAGATTGTGGAAAGTATTAAGAATACATGGTGTAAACAGGAAGTTGCTGAAGGCCATGAAGAGTATGTATGAGGGTGCTAAGGTTGCAGTGCATGTGGATGGTGAACTGACTGAATTTTTCAATTTGAAGGCTGGATTGAAACAAGGATGTGTCATGTCTCCATGGCTGTTCAATCTGTACATCGATGGGGTTATAAAAAAGATACAAGGCAGGGCAGTGGATGTTGGAGCGGCCCTAGTGAGAAAGGGCAGTGTTTGGAAACTCCCTGTACTGTTGTTTGCAGATGACACTGTGTTGTTAAGTGAAAACGAAAGAAAGCTGCAAGGCTTGGTAGATGAGTCTGGGAGAGTGTGTAAGAAACGGAATCTAGGGAAGAGTAAAGTGATGGTCTTCAAGAGAAGTAGTCAGTGAATGTACAGTGAGATTGGATGGGGATGATATGGAGAATGAGAGTGCGTTTAAGTACTTGGGTAGTGTGATGAGTAAGGATGGAAGTTTAGAGGGTGAAATGCTTGAAAGGGAGCAGCAGGGATTAAAGGTTGCTGGTTCCTTGAAAGCTGTGATAAGAAACAGGGAAGTGAGCATGGAAGTGAAAAAGTTACTACATGACAGTATGATGATACCAACTCTAAAGTATGGAAGTGAAGCTTGGATCTTGTTGGAGGAACAGAAGTCAAGAGTGAGAGCAGTGGAAATGAGTTATCTGAGTAGAGCATGTGCAGTCACACGGAGAGACAGACTGACAAATGAGGAAGTGAAGGAATGTTGTGGTGTGGATGTGGAAGTGTTAGGAAAAACACATTAAGGTGGTTTTGCCATGTGGAGAGGATGGAGAGTGACACACTGATGAGGAGAGTGTATGTGAGTGAGGGGGAGGGGGGCGAGAGGGAGGGGGGGGCCAAGAATGAGATGGAGGGACGGAGTGGAGAGGTATATGAGATACGGGGGTGTCAGCTGGGAGCAGGGCAGTGAAATGGCGGGGGACAGAGCGACATGGAGGCGATATGTTTGTGGCCACCCCTTACAGGATTAAGGCGTCTAGCAATAGATAGACAGATAGATAGATTTTTTTTTTTTTTTTGTCAAAAATTCTTCTACAGAAAAGTATAACATTTTTGGTTTTCACCTAACTTCAACTCATCATTCTGACTTTATTTTTTTTATAGCCCTATTTTTAATATACTATGATAAAGTATAACTATTTAGCTTTCCAATAACACCACAACCAGCATCCTATCATAAAAAGTGTATTTACACTGACCAATCAAAGAAAATGATTGTGAAGCAAAAATGTGGCCGAGAATCATAAAAAATTTTGCAAAAATGATTGTGAAGCAAAAATGTGGCCGAGAATCATAAAAAATTTTGCATCTTTTCCCTTTCACTTTACTGTGCAATAAAATGCAGAAATTACCATAATCTATAAATCATTGCAAAGATAATTTATTGTAGTTTTGCAAGGTTTAAACCAGATTTATATATCTTCATTATTTTTTTTTCTGCAGAATATTTTTCTATGTCAAGGTTCTGAATTTTTGGTCTTCACCTAACGTCAAGTCATCATTTTAACTTTTTATTTTCTTTGTTTCCTTTTTTGAGCATACTGCACTATGATAAGGCACAACTATTCAGCTTTAAAATGACACCAAAACAACCTACTATCATGATAAATGTATTTACACGAAGCAACCAAAGAAAAATATAAAATATGGCACGAAGATGTGGGTCTGAGCAAGAGCAACTGACTCAAGCACAGACATAATCTGCCCAGCCCAGAAACTTGATAGGGTCAACTTCTCTGCAATGATGTGAGTTTCTTTTTCCTGTGAAAGTCTCAGTGATACCGTGTATGATGCAAGAAATCAGATTCATTTTGGTGACGGAACTGTCCTGAAAAATCAAAACATGTTCACTTCGGTCCTTCTTCCTTTGCCTTGAAGGCAGCATCCTTACTTTTCAAATTCAAATAACAAATATACAAATGTCATTTGAGAATGCTTGTATTCAGACACTCCAGTGATAAAACACTGTGGCATAAAACACACTGCGGAAATTCACACCTATTTTTGATGGTTGTAGTAAATCCATACTGAATGTAGCTTTCATCACACTGACGTTTCGTTGCTGATCAGGCCATAATGGTATCTGGATTTGTAACAAAAAATGCCTGTATAACCAAAGCCACACATAACATTTTTGAAACTGACACACAGTTATAATATCACTACATTATATGTTTACATAATAAAAAACACTATCAGGTACTCAAGTTATCATCACCATCGTAAGATCACAAAGTAGAAACACCTTCAGGCGGTCATAATGTGAAAATAAGAAACAGTCAGAACATCACCAGGAAGTCCGTGGGCTCCTAGCCTTTGGTTCATTCATCCTTACATTTAAAAAAAAAAAAAAGAGAGAGAGAGAGAAAGAGAGAGAAATCAAAATCATCATAAGATCACAAAGTACAAATTACTTCATGCATTCATTACAGAGTAGAAACAATTTCAGGCAGTCATAATAATGAAAAATCAATTAATAAAAACACTATCAGGCAGTTATATTACCATCAATGCCATAAGATCACACATTAGAAACAACCTAAAGCAGTCATATTACCACCAATGGCAAAAAAACAAAAAGTTACTAATAAGCACTCATAAAGTGTATACCTCCAGCACTGAAAAAAATCTCAAATTTGCTGCTAAGATGTCATACATATAACCAGTCATAAACATGTGCTTCTACAATGTGAAAGCAACATTAAGTACAGTACACCCTCTCTACACCGGATCAATTGGGGGAAGCCTGATATGATAAAGTTGATCTAAGTCCGATGGTCCCCCCATGAGGCGGGATTTCAAGCATGTTACTGAAAATAAATGAGTGAAATAGCGTATTCTAGTTGTAATCATCCTCATCACCATCCAGACCTCCTTTCCCACCCTGGTGCAGGGTGAGGAGTAGCAATGTCCAGACAGCCCATGTTTGTCCAAATCAATGGGCCATGCTTCCATTCATTCATCATTCAAGCCCCAAGAATCCTGGCTCTATCTGATATGCCAAAAAACTTTCAACACATTCTTTAGCTTCACATAAACATACCTGATATTTTAGTACTGTAATTGAAAACTATACACATTTTATGCTTACTTGGACCATAATTTTGCACTCTTCTCGTAGCACTGGTTCTTAACTAGTCCAATCGGGTGGAAAAAGCCACTGCCAGAGTTAGTAACCTGAATCACCCCACACATGAGAAGCACTTCAGTTTGGCCTGGCAGCCCTGTGTCATACATCTCATGTAACAGACAGTATACACTAAAGGCAAAAAAGTGTCTGGTGGGCCCAGAGTTGTCCCTAAGGTCAGAATCATCATCATCATCATCTTCGTTTTTCATCCTTCTGTTCCCATATTCAAACTGGGGTTGGACGTGCGATGGCTTTTCTCCACTGCTTCCTATCCTGGATTAAATCTTCTCCAATACCCAATCTTTCCATATCTTGCGTTACAACACTTTTCCAGGTCTTCTTAGGTCTTCCTGGCAGTCGACGTCCTACCACTTCCAGTTCCTCTGCTATTCTCACACAGCTACCTTCCTCACTCCTCCTCACGTGACCAAACCATCTAAGCCGCTTCTGCCTCAAGATGATATCGAGAACTTTCACCCCGCATCTACTGGCTACCTCCTCACTCAAAACTCTGTCCTCCAATCTCACTCCCGCCATGTATCTTAACATTCTACGATCAGTACTCCTCAGAACATTCATCAGTCTATCTGTCAAAGCCCATGTTTCAACACCATATATCAATACTGGTCTAATGCAAGCCTCATATATTTTACTTCTGTGTCTCAGTGGTATGTGTTTGTTGACCAGTAAGCTAGCTATTTCCTTTCACTTTAATCATGCTACCACCACTCTTGTTCTGACTGATCTCTCCACACCTGCTTCGCAGTCCAATTTATCTCCTAGATAGCAGAACTGCTGCACTTCCTGTAGTGTGCCCCCATTCACCTCTAGCGCATCCTCTGCTTCATCTCCCTCCGCCACTCTTCTTATGCTGGCTGGGCAGCAGAAATTTTGCACTCCTCTCAAATTCTGCAGCCCTGAACAGCTTCTATGGCACCACTTATTACACTCCGTGCACAACACTGAGTTCACTCCTACTCCTCTGCCACAGCATCCACATGGCCATTTTCCTGACTGAATTCTTTCTACTGGTTTCTTGCCTGTCACCATTACCTTTGTCTTATCTATATTTATTTTCATTCCCCTCTTCTCCATTCCATTTTTCCATCTATTAAGCATTTCCACTACTTCTTCCTTAGTCTCCACTGTTAGCACTAGGTCATCAGCATACAGCAATTCCCATGGGCCTTTCCCCCTACATTCCCGTGTTGCCTCCTCCATTACCATGTTAAATAGCAATGGACTGAGTGCTGACCCTTGACGTACCCCAACTCCTATTCCACAATTTCCTGATGTTCCTGCTATTGTCTTGGCTTTTGATCTTGTATCAATATAGAGAGACATGACAGCTGCAATGAGTCTCTCAGGCACATTCTGTCTTCTCAAGGTCCACTCTGTAACTCTCCTTGGTACTCTATCAAAAGCTTTTTCCAAGTCCACAAACACATGGTACAAGCATTTCCTCCTCTGTTGAAACTTTTCCTGCAACTGTCTCATGATGAATATAGCATCTATTGTGGATTTACCTGCGCAAAATCCAAACTGTCGGTTATCTATCTTCACTATCTGCTTCAGCCTTCCTTACAGCACCTTTTCGAATATCTTCATTCCATGCTCCAACAGTCTGACTCCTCGGTACTTTCCACACAGAAGGGAATCTCCTTTGCCTTTATAAATTGGCATTGTCCAGCTATCTCTCCAGTCCTCAGGTGGCTGTCCTCCTGCTAAGATGTTATTAAAAATCCTTGTCAATTCTTTTACACCAGTACTTCCAGCCTTTTTATCAGATCAGCTGTTATACCTGTTGGGCCTGAAGCTTTCCCGGACTTCATTTCCTTTAAGACTAACTCCACTTCAGCTTCTGTTACCATTGCAACTGGCCCTTCAACTATTATTTTCTTCATTTAATAGTTCCTCAAAATACCTCTTCCACCTTTCCAATATTTCTGCTTCATCAGCTTTTATTTTCCCATTTTCATCCTTTACAAATTTAGCTCTCACCATAACTTTCCTCTCCTTCCTCATGTCTTGCAATTTTAAACATTTTTGTCCATCCTTGTGCACTCTCCAGATCTCTACTCCAACTTTCCCATGCCACCCTTTTTGCTCTGGCCACTTCTCTCTTTGCCTGTCTTTTCTTTTCATTATATTCTCTTCTGTCATCTTCCCTTCTAGTTCTCTGCCATACTTTAAATGCTCTTTTCTTCTCACTTATCGCCTGCTTCACCTCCTCATACCACCCCCACATCTCTCTTTCTCTTCTCCTGTGGCCTGTTGTATCTCCACAGACTTCCCTCGCAGCCTCTGTTATATTATCCCTGAAGTGTTTCCAATCGCATCTCTGTCTCTCATTTCTTCTCTTAAAGCTCTCTTCAAATTATAGTCTTATCTCCTCATCCTTCAACTTCCACTCCTTTACTCTTTTAACACCCTTCCTCTTCTTTTGTCCTTTCATATTTTCCACTTTCAAATCCATAGCTAATAGTCTATATTGTAGTAGACATGCTTCAGCTGGTATAACTTTACAGTCTTTCACTTTAATATCTTGCTCCTTTCTCATCAGCATAAAATCAATTTGAGTTTCTACACCTCCACTTTTGTAAGTTATCAACTTCTCTCTTTCCTTTATGAATGTTGTGTTTATAATTTTCAAATCCTTACCCTGGCAGAACTCCAGAGTCCTCTCTCCCTCTCTGTTTCTCTCTCCAAAGCCGAAGACCCCCATAACTTCCTCATATCCTCTCCGATCAATACCAATGTGTCCATTCAAGTCTCCAGCAATGATCATTATCTCAGGGTCGGGTACTCGTGCAACATTATCAAGTTTTCCCCAGAATGCCTGACTAGATATGAGTGTATCATCCCTAAGGTCAGAATGGTTTTTCTCATTTACCAGATGGCATCCAATATGTTCAACAATTTGTCAGGAGACCTCAGAGTTCATTATATCTGATATCCGATCTTGCAGAGTATGGTAAAGCAAGGTTCTGCTGTAATCACTACCACCTTGTAAAAAATAATCACTAGCATGCACATCATCGTATTATTCAAAACACCAACACATTTGGTGTCAGCGGATCCAGTGTTTGGCCCTTGGCCTCTGACTGATGCAGCTACTGTTGGCAGGACAAAAGGCAGGATGCAGTTAAAAAAGATGGTGGAGGTGTCTGTGTTGACTGCTGAAATGCTGAGGGCCTTAGGTGATACTGAAAATGGGTTTAGTTACTGACTAGATATGAGTGTATAATCCCAGATGACTGGGTGAAGAGTGTGATTGTAAATGTGCATATGGGGATGGGTGATCCCCTGGAAAGAAGAAATTATAGGGTAATAGACTTTTGAACTAAATAATGAAGGTGATGAAGAGAATCCTAGAAGGTACAATAAAGGAAGGAGTGAATACTGATACAATGTATTTTGGGTTTAAGCCAAGCAAAGAAACCACTAATGTCATATTAACTGTCTAACAGCTTCTGGAAAAATATATGGGAAAGAAAAGGGTGCTGTACTTTGTTGTTGTTGATTTAGAGGTGGGCTTTGGAGAGTCCCTTGGGAGTGGTGAAGTGGGCAATGAGAAAGCTTGGGATCAAGGAGTGGCTGCTTAGAGTGGTTATGGCTATGAATGTGGGTGCTCACAACCAAGTGAGAGTGAATGGAGATATAAGTAATGAGTTTTCCATGAATGCTGTCAGTCTTGAGCCCCTTACTGTAGTAGTAGTTGTTCCCTAGGCAGTCCAGCCGAACAGCCCCGAGTCCCTAAGCAAGGCTACGGCCCAGACTGGGCTTTCCCACAGAGCCCTCAAGGAGTGTATGTTGTGTTGTTGGTGCAGGTAACTGTGTGCAATGCAGTCTTCCATAATGTGCTTAACAGTATGGGGTGCTGTGTTGAATCCTGGACAGGCATCAGCGACAGAGCTGTCACGAATTTTCTACATCGTGAAATTATGTATTGTAAATCGTGACATCGAGTGATTTTGCGGGAGCGACGAATAGTTCTGAAATGCAACAAATTTCACTCATTCTCTCAACCGTCCACTCGCGTACTTATATTCGCATCAAGTTGTCAAAACGTTTGTCATTCTTTCGCGAGTGATTGTCTTTGTGTACAGACAGTGCATTCCTCTGAGCGATAATTTCTGAATTGTCATTTCTTTGAACTTGCCTCCCCAGCCATTATTTGGCCACGCCCTTTTCACACGTCCCTTACATCGGACACTCAAAAACACAGTCAGTCGTCCCTTAGTCACGGAGAGTGTGGTGCGCCGAGCACAAAACTCGAGCGGGTCTCTTTTCTTAGCGATTTCAGGTCTCAGCTTGTACTGGCGTGTATTCCTGAGGCTCCCACCAGCCTGGTGATCAACTGTATTAGCGACGGTCTCATCCATACCGATTAGTATTTTCTTTTGTTTTTCCTATGTAGCTATTTGTCTGAGTGTTTGAGTGAGTGCATTTCCCTTTCTTTGATTTGAACTGATTCATGTAACGTAAATTTATTTTCTTGTATTCTATAAATTTACAGTTCGTTTTCTTGAGCTTTGTTAAATGTAACAGTCGTGTTTGATTTCCCCCCATATTTAGTACACTTTTGCTACTCCACGTTAGCACAACTCCTTATATTAATCACGACTGGTACTTAGGCCAGCTTTTGGTATTAATTCTTAAATCCGTTGTGCTAGCTAGGAGTTTGGCTCAGCCAAGATCCTGTTTATTATTATTATTATTATTATTTTTTGAATGTTAAGGGGAGAAACTAACTTTCTCAGAGGCCAACAGTACAATAATATGGCCTACTTGAGCGTTTAGTCTCTGCTGTGTACTGTTGAGAAAGTCTATAAATTCTCGACTCTAGAGAATTGGCGAAGTAAGCCAGCATAATAGTGAAATCGCTATTTGATTTCACGAGTCGATTCTCTCGTGATAATCGACTCGACAGTTGTTCCTAGCACACATAGCTATACATTGTATACACTGTTATACATTATTTCATTCTCCCCCTGACATCTGGCGACCTCATTCCAGGATATAAACTCCCAGCTTGAAATTATTACCGAATCACTCACTGCTGCACACAAGCCAGCATATCAGTCTCACTTTAGTCACTCAGTCTCAATCTGAGCATGATGGAATCCAGTACATATGTGCAAGAAGCCAAGGATATGGGGCTTACTAACCCCCAGGAAATTCGAGATTATGTCCTGTCACGCTGCAATTATGAGCAGCAAAGCGAGAATGCTGCCCGTGAAGAGTGGAAAATTCAAAGCAAACATGAGAAAGAACAACGTGAGTACGAGGAACGGCAGAGGGAGCGCGAGCGCGAGGAACGTGTGAAGGAGCGCGAGTGTGAGGAATGAGAGCGAGAACGTAAACATGAGCTTGAAGTGCTGAAGCTGAAGCGAGACTCCTTGGCTTCAGGCACATCGGGTGCAGCTAATCCAAGCTCCACTACTGCTCTCTCAGCACCTGTTCTACCAACTCCACGTCTCAAGCTTCCTTCTTACAAGAAAGGCGAGCGAATCGAGCCATTCATAGCTCGTTTTGAGGACACGGCACGGCTGTACGATCTGGATGAGGCAGCTAAGCGGCTTCAGTTCCTTAGCCTGTTTGAGGGCCCTGCCCTCGACATTCTCCACAGAATTCGCGGAGATAATCTCACGTACGAGATGATGAAGACCGCACTCATCAAAGCGTACAGTCTTACCATTGATCATGCTAGGAATCGGTTCATGAAGGCACGTCTCCAGGAAAAGGAGACAGCTGTACAGTTCCTTGACCGTCTCACGGCATACTTAGGCGAGTGGATGGAGAAGGACGAGACTCCCAGCATGCGAGAGGGAATAATCGACCTTGTGCTGCACACACAGCTGGAAAAGTCCTGGCCTGCTGAGCTTATGGCCCAGCTCAAGATGTGCAAATTGAAGGATGCAAACCAAATGGTGGAAAAGGCTGATGCTTTCTTTACTGCGTATGGGTACCAAACTCGTAGGCAACAGCCATGGAATAAGAAAGATACTGCTAAGTCTGGTAAGCAATTGCAGACTGAACCCCAGCATCAAGGCTGTTCTCAGAATAATGGCCAAAGTCCAAACAAACCGCAGAAGGACCAAGGGCAGAATACACAGAAACCTGACTGGAAGAGGTACAAGCAGTACCCTAACCAGCAGCAGTACCCTAAGCAGCAGCAGTATCAGCCACGCAATCGACAAGCAGGACAAACCTTTTCAGCAACAGCCCCAGTGTATCGGAGGCAGAAGGCAAACGCAGCCTTCATTCCCCAACAGCCGCACGATGGTGCCGTCCCCACCAACACAGGTCCTCCTTCACAGTTCTCTAGTCCCCCTCAGATGGTGAATTCTCCTCCACAGGCCGTCAATGCTCCAGCTCCCCAGATGGTGAGTACAACTCCTCGTGCACCTATTTCGGGTACGACCCCTAAGGTATATAGTTCTCAGGGTGCTACGTTCGCCGCATCGTACGTTCCTCAGTCTCATCAATGGCTGGCCGCTTCCTTCACAGGCCCTCCCACAGGTAACAGTGCCTTCCTTGTTCAGCCAGGGTTTGTGGGAAGTGTTTCTGTAAATGTTCTGAGAGACAATGGTTCCTCAGGTTGTACTGTCAGGCAAAGTCTTGTTCGTCCTGAAGAATATACAGGCAGACAGATCCAAGCTCAGCTTATTGACGGATCAGTGAGATTGTTCCCTGAGGCACGTATCCAGGTAGCATCTCCCTTTTACACAGGTTCTGCAGTAGCAGTTGTCAGTTGTCATGCAAGAACCTATGTTTGACCTCATTATAGGTAACATACCAGGTACCAAGTTTAGTTGCACCGTACAGTAGATGTCACTACTCAGACTTCGGCTGCAGTAACACGAGCCATGGCCACAGCTCCAAATTGTGTCACCCCGGTGGCCATCGCATTGCCGCAAGATCTGATTTGTAGTCAAGATGTTGTCCAAGAACAACAGTCTGACCCGACACTTGCTGTTGTGCGGAAGAAACAAAAGGGTAAAGTGACCAAGTATTCACGGGGTGGACGAGCCAGGTTCCTTCACAAACAAGGACGGCTCTACCGTGAGTCACGAACACTCGAGGGTGAGGTTCGACTGCAGTTTGTCGCTCCTGCGAACTACCGCCAAGCAGTGTTAGAAAGGGGCCACTGTTCAGCATCAGTAGGTCATATGGGCAAAAAGAAAACCCAAGGTCCGTATCCGTGCTGACTTTTTCTGGCCGGGAATGGGACAGGAAATAGACAGTTTTGTGCATTCCTGCAATGTGTGTGTCGACGTACCACCATTCAGGAGAGTTTCCTTCCTGTGCCGTTTGAATCCACGCCCATAATCTCTGAGTCGTGTGACAGAGAGGGCAGTGGTAATGTGGGTGCAGACCTGATGTCTCACTCGTTGGCCCCACAGGACATAATATGTCTGGGGTCTGTACATACATATGTACCGTAGCTCATAAGCGTAGTCGCGGCGATCCCAACTGAGGACACCGATGACGAATGGGCAGTCACGGCGATCCCAACCGCGGACACCGACGACGAGCCCTTATTAGTCATATGCGTAGGGCTTGTACATATTGTATGTATAAGGGGGAAGTTCGAGACCCCCGCAGAGGCAATCTGAGGCTGTGTTTGAATTACCTTGTGGTGTGTCTCGAGCTGTGGGCATCTCTGAGGATTCCTGGAGAATACACAAAATCCACATGAGTGCACACCCACGCAGGGTGTTAAAATGTGACCTGCCCAAGTTTGCATAGGGATTCTCGACTTACCTTTATTAGTTATAAGTGCGTAGTCACGGCGATCCCAACCGAGGACACCGAGGACAAACGGGCAGTCGCGGCGATCCCAACCGCAGACACCGACAACGAGCCCTTTGTAGCAATAAGTGTATAATTATAAGTGTGCAGTCACAGCAATCCCAACCGAGGACACCGATGACGAACGGGCAGTTGCGGTGATCCCAACCGCGGACACTGACGACGAGCCCTTTGTAATAGTAAGTATAGCTATAAGTGTGCAGTCACAGCGATTCCAACCGAGTACACCGATGACAAACGGGCAGTTGCAGCAATCCCAACCGAGGACACCGACGACGAGCGCTTTATTAGCCATAAGTACAGGTTAAAAAGGGCAACTATTAAGAAAATAATGGCGACCTCATATGTACGAAACTTGCTGTCAATTCATTTTCAGCTAAAGTGTACTTTCTGTTGTGTATTGATTGACTGCTGGGTCGATGAAATTGCAATTTAGTACAAATTGTCACACTGACACTACTGATGCTCCACCTTGACTCATTCCACAGGTACAGTTGGTGGGTGAAGCAGATGTCCAGGTCCATTGATTGTCTCTGCTGTACGCTGCCACCTCTTCTCCTCTGCCCTCGTCGCCTTTATTATTATTGCATTAATTTGTATTATTATTGCTTACACGTATTATTACAACTGTTACACCTACACCATGTATTACATACACCACACTACATAACAATTAGTTGTCAATGTAAATGTAGCAAACTTTCGCTCAGTTTGATCTGAGTACAGGATTTTTCACCGTCGTCTCGGAGTTTTTCTCTCAAGCTTGGTTCTCTTAACGTAAATACGAGGTTTTTACACTCATAGGCGACAGTGCTTTTCTCCTGTAGCAGGATAGTACACACACCACAGTGTGAATCTTGTGTGACTGAGCTAGGGTGTGTATATATATATATA
>JAGKTI010018850.1:0-17400 GCA_018397915.1 Birgus latro | reverse complement strand
CTTTCGGGACTTTGGCAAAAGCTTTGCCATTGTACTTGACATCTCAAAGCCTTTCAGTCGAGTCTGGCATAAATCTTTAATTTCTAAACTGCCCTCTTACGGTTTTTATCCATCTATCTGTGCCTTCATCTCTAGCTTCCTTTCTGGTCATTCTATAGCTGCTGTTGCAGACAGCCATCGCTATTCTCCTAGATCTATCAACAGTGGTGTTCCTCAGGGTTCTGTCCTATCACCAGCTCTCTTCCTTTTATTCATCAATCACCTTCTAAGCTGTACCTCTAACCCTATCCACTCGTACGCTGATGATTCCACCCTTCACCTTTCCTTTCGGTTCCCGCAACGTCCGTCTCAGCAGTTACTTCAGCAAACAAGGGATGAGGCTATGGCACACCTAATGTCTCACTTGGCTCGTATCTTTGACTGGGGTAAAAATAATCTTGTTTTTAATGCATCACAGACTCAATTCTTACACCTATCAGCCTGCCAAAATCTTCCACAGGAGTACCCACTGATGTTTAATAATGTACAGCTCACTCCTGCATCATCCTTAAACATGCTTGGGGTTTCATTCACTAGGGTTCTTGGAAGGAACATATTACATCTCTTGTGAAATTTGCTTCCAAGAGATTAGGTGTGCTAAACCGACTCCGAAAATTCTTTACCCCTGCACAGTTGTTGACTTTGTACACGGGTTTTATTCACCCATTTAGAGTACAACTCTCATGTGTGGGGAGGCTCCCCACATGCAGCCCTTCTCAATAGGGTGGAGTCAAAGGCTTTTTGTCTCATTAACTCTCCTCCTCTTACTAGCTCCCTTCAACCTCTGTCTCTTCACCGCACTGTTGCATCTTTATCTCTTTTCTACCACTACTTCAATGGCTACTGTTCCTCTGAACTGTCTGCTTCCATGCCTCCACCTCTACGACGAGAACGTAGCACCCGTCTAGCAACAACCTCTCATCCCTTTTCTGTCCAACTCTCTAATGCAAGAGTTAACCGTTATTCCCAGTCCTTCACTTATGCAACCAGTCAACTCTGGAAGTGTCTTACTCTGTCTGTATTTCCTACTTCCTATGATCTCCAGTCCATCAAATGCAGTGTGTCCAGGCATCTTGAAATGAACAATGGATCTTGAATTTGGCTCTCTTTTTGTATTTTTTTCTTTGTTCTTGGAGGGAACAGTTTGCAGGCCCATGGCCTTTGGTTCCTTCTTCCTTGCATATATAAAAAAAAAAAAATTCACATCAACAATTAGGTAATTATGACAAAACACACACACACACACACAAACACAACACTTTTTTTGTCTTTGTCCACCATATACAAACATGCTCCCACATTCCTGTGCTTAGCATTCACATTCACGGTGGTACACAAAGAAACACTCTGGGCAATGTGTAATCTTGCACTAATGACACTGATGGGCCATTTCCTTCCGTGCAATAGGCTGACCTTTTATCACTAAACACACATGACAATGCCCGTACGTCACTCACCCTGCAGGTGTTCGGCCCAGATTGGCAAGATAATGCCTTCCTGGGTACTGTGCGCTGGCCAACCTATCAGCCAGTGGCACCTGGTGCACTTGCCACCTTCCACTTGCAGCCTCAACAGTTCCATACTATTCAAGAAGCTGCCGTGCCAGTTCTTTCTCATATTCGCGTAAGAAGACTCTTACCCACAAACTCCTTGTAAAGGATGTAACTGTTGAGAATACTGATATCCAAAAGGTGCAGGAACACCTTTTTATATCAACTGCAAGACTTCCGAAAACAGTCAATCTCTCCAATCTGCATATCAGATTTATCCACAAGCCACATGTTGATATTGTAATCATTGACGGCATCTGGCTTCAACAATGGTTACCTGGTCCTGTAGTCTGTTTCACCGGTGTCCTGCATAACCCCATGGTGAACTGTCGTAAGCATATTCACCTTTTGCTTGTCATACCAGTGAATGGCCAACGTGCTACCACATTTTGGGGCTACCAGGGCACCCTTCCCAGTATCTTCTGGGAATGATGGAAAATTCCGTCTTCAGGAACGAATACCACAGGAACTGGTCCCAAGCTGAAGCAAATACTGCGTCAATGCCAGAGAAGTGGAGTAAATGTTGGTGTATAGGATGTAGTTTTTGTGAAAGTACCTGTCCATCAAGTACCTTTACCACAGCAACAGAAAACCCACGGGAATATCGTCGCTGGGTATATCCACATCTGTAGCCAAGTACACTATCATGTCTAGCATATAGCCAGTCTTGCAATCACATAAAACAAAGAACTTTAGGTCTGGAAGGCAGATACTGAATAAATGCTAAACGCCCCTGGAATAAAACAAGTGACTCGTCAATTACCACTTTCTGAAACGGCCGGAAAAGCCTGATATATGACTCCTTCAGCATTGTAGGAAGCAGCCTGATCTTCCATAACCTGTCATTTGGGGCTGGGCCATAGTTCCTGTTGAAATGTAGGAACTTAAGAATGGCCAAGTACCCGTCCCGGGCCATATACGTACCAGACAGGTGTGTGCAAGATTTCGTCCACAGACGAATAATCGTGAAAGACATGCTTCTTTACGTGTGCCATTATCGCTGTCAATGCGAGCCACACATACATTTCTCCCACCTCCACTACCTTCTGTTCTTTCATTTTTGTACTCTGGGACAGGGACACCTCAAGCCAGCAAACAGATATGGCCTGGTGATAGTTTATCTCCTCCACCAGGTACTGCATAAACATCGCTGTAAAAACAGCTTGAAAAAAAACAGCAGGATGGTTGGTTCTCTTAACCCCAAGTGCTGCCTCTGAACACCTGCCCCAGTCACAGGCAGGGTAGGCTGGAAGCCTTCACCCTCCTACCACACAAAAGTGTCAAGCCTGCCGACGCTAGGGCTGCTTGGGTGTGATCTGGCGGGAATAAGGCACCTCTTGGCATCATGAGGATGCCCACGACCACGGGTGGGAGGGGGGCAGGGGAAGGAGAGGTGGAGGAGGGAGAGGATCCGGGTGATGCCTCACCTGTAACGGGGACTCCCTGCAGTGATGCTGGCTGGCAACATTTCCTCACTGGAGCTGACCTCGTTACTCTCACATATGAGGGGCCAGGTTGTGGGGACATGTCCCTTAGGGTGCTAAGTTGTGGTGATGAAGGTCATGACGGAAAGGGAAGACAACCTGCTTGCTCAAAGCGTGGTGGAGAGTACAGCAGTGGCATTTATGTAGTACGGGACCGTCATCATCACCACCAGCTTCTTCAATTTTCCAAACTTCCTGGCATGTCCTCTTCTCCAGTAACAAAAGCATCACTCTTGTATGCCTCTCCAGCCTGCTGAAACACCTTCAGGTCCTTATCCACCATGTCTGAGGGAGCAAGGTGGGCACACATGACACACTGCTCTCAACAAAATAACTCCTACCATTTTCTAAGAAAGTTTCACCACTTATGGCAAGAAAAGACACAGTATCCTCCACTACACACCCTATTGCACTGTCACCAAGCCCTTTCCTCGCATTGTTCGGCAGGAGTTTGGTTAGGGTGGATGATGCAAAGGTGCCGAAGGTGGCGGGGACGAAATCAGAGGAGGAGGATACTGAAGACACTGTACTACACCTGGCCAGGGCATGGGAGAGACTGAGTCACACCCCAGTATGGAGGCAGGAGAACACCAACACCCTTTGGTGACAAGAAAAATTGGCGCCCACTTCAAATAATGGCGCAAAATCATGTGTGGCTATAGCCGTCACCCAACGTTCCCGATCCACAAACTTTGCGTTGGATATAACAGTCACCGAACGCTGAGGGGTTAATGAATTGAATAGTGTTGGATGAGATCAACTGAGTCAACTGTTTACCACAATCAGCACACTAGAAACTCTTCCCTCCTCAGTGAATTAATTAATAAGTGTTTGGTGAGATGACTTTAAACTGCTTTCAGCATTTTTCACACTTGAAATTCTTCACTCCTGAATGAATTAACAGGTGTTTGGTGAAACCAGGCTTCTGTGCAAATCGTTTACCACATTCATCACACTCAAAATTCTTCATTCCTGAATATAGTAATATGTGTCTGGCGAGATCAATCGTCTGTCTAAATAGTTTACCACATTCATCACACTTGAAATTCTTAACTCCTGAATGAATTACTAAGTGTTTGGTGAGATCACTAGTCTGTAAAAATAGTTTACCACATTCATCACACTAGAAATTCTTCACTCTTGAATGAATTTGTAAGTGTTTGGTGAGAACACTGTTCCGTGAAAATTGTTTACCACATTCACCACACTTGAAATTCTTCACTCCTGAATGGGTTAATATGTGTCTGGTGAGCCCACTCCTATCTGCAAATAATTTACCACATGCATCACATTTGAAATTCTTCACTCCTGAATGGGTTACTGTGTGTCTAGTGAGCCCATCCCTATATGCAAATAGTTTACCACATGCATCACATTCGAAATTCTTCACTCCTGAATGAATCGATAGGTGATGCATGAGACCATTCTTCCGTGCAAATCGTTTACCACATACATCACACTTGAAATTCTTCACTCCGGAATGAATAAATAGGTGATCAGTGAGAACACGCTTCTGTGCAAATCGTTTACCGCATTCATCACACTTGAAATTCTTCACTCCTGAATGACTTAATAGGTGACTGGTGAGACCAGACTTGTATGCAAATCGTTTACCGCATTCATCACACTTGAAATTCTTTACTCTTGAATGCCTTAATAGGTGTTTGGTGATCCCATCAATCTGACCAAACAGTTTACCACACACATAACACTTGAAATTCTTCACTGCATATTGGATATGGCTGTTCTGAAAAGGAAATGCCTTGCCATGCTCCAACACCATGAAGAACTGAGGACCTTCAGGTGAGAGGGAGACTGTGTCCTGGATAATCTCATTCTCACTGAGGAATGCTTCTTTACCCACCTCACACTCTACATCTGGCTCTTCATTTACCACCTCCATTAGTTTATCACCCACCTCATATTCTAACTTTACATCTGGCTCTTCTTTTACCACCTCCATTATTTTATCATCCACCTCACACTCTAACTGTACATCTGGCTCTTCCTTTACCACCTCTATTATTTTATCACCCACCTCACACTCTAACTTTGCATCTGGCTCTTCCTTTACCACCTCCATTATATCATTCCTTCCACTCTGTCTTAGTGTTAATCTTACTGTCTATCACCAATGAGATGAGTTACCTTCACTGTACCAATGCTCAGTCATAAGATGCTCCCATTTCAACTGAACAATAACTGCGTTACCTTCACTGTACCAATGCTCAGTCATAAGATGCTCCCATTACAAATGAACAATAACTGTCAAAAATTCACCACTATTACTGAATAATAACTGTAATTACATAAAAAGGATAAAACTTCAACAGACTATTATTCCTTCAAGTACTGACACACTTAGATTAAAAACACATGAGAATGCTTCTGAACCGTAACTTTAAACATACAGGCCATCACTGCTGAACTGTCTCCCTATTTCAACAGCTGCACCAGATACTGCAAAGTATGCCACAGTAGGTACATTATCCAACATCAGCTCCTATGCTGGGGGGGGGTTAGGATACTTCCAGCGAACACTAAATCGAGTATAACCCATAAGTTGTTGGCTGAGGTACCTCTTGTTGGATGTGCTAACACAACATAAGCACCCACAGTCCAATTTTACACATATCATCCATTATTCAGGCAGCACCCTGATGACGACACTGCTTTTGACTGCTTCACTGCTCTGACTTCTTCAGCTGTGAACCTGGAACAACAGCTGCCATTAGATCAGCATCTCCATGAAGTTAATTACACTGTCCAGAATAAAGGACATATGGAAATGTATATAAAAACAGCTAAAGAAAAAAATGCTGTGTCTTTCAGTATTATTAAGGGCTGGTTTGCAAAACTCTGTGTAGAACATTAATTGTTACAAACAAAATCTCCATCTATCTATCTTCTGCCAGATGCCTCAATCCCATAAGGGGTGGCCACAAACAAATCGCCTCCATGTCACTCTATCCAATGCCACTTCACTGCCTTGCTCCCAGCTCACACCCCCCCTCTCTCATATACCTCTCCACGTCATCCATCCATTTCATCCTCGGCTTCCTCTTCCCTCTCCCCATCTCCACCTCACTTGCAAACACTTTCCTCGTCAGTCTCTCACTCTCCAAATGACTAAACCACCTCAGTGTATTGCACCTAATGCTTTCTATCACATCCACGTCCACACCACTGCACTGCTTCACTTCCTTATTTGTCAGTCTGTCTCTCCATGTAACTTCACATGCTCCTCTCAAATAACTCATTTCTACTGCTTTCATTCTTGACTTGCATCCTTCCAACAAACAAAAAATACAATTAATTTGACATTTAATATAATTTTACTGTGACATTCATGACCAATACAACTTTAACCCTTAAAATGTGACGTTCCTTCCACAAGAAATGATTACGTAACTGTTGTACTGCTTTTGGAATATATTTAGAATTTCCTGCCAACTCATTACTGTGCATCGAAGACATGGATAACATCAATGGTGGCACAATTTGGCAGTAAGCCATAGTGTACTGTGTATTATTTCTGTACTGAAGATAAAAAATTTGGCAGAGCCACAAACATCAACATGAAGATTTAAGTCTTGACACAATCATTACCTTTTAGCTGGGGTCTGCAGAGTCCACATCAGCTCCTCTGATGAACTGACTGCAGGCTGCCTTTTGCATGTCCAGTTGCTTGCTCACCACACACCTGAATCACAGGTCAATTCATTACACACAGAACAGTAAACTAACTAGCGGACAAGTACTTAACGTTACGTCAATGAAACCATGTAATAGTATTATAAATCATTGGACTGGAATCAAAACATTAATGTGTACTTTCTGAGGAAATGCAGAAATCAGTAGCTAATGCTTAAATGTAAAGTATTCCTGAAACAAAGATACATACGGCAATTGTAATTACATAATTTAAACACTGACTGAAGGTAGTAGGTGGTGAAAATGATCATCCACTCACTTGATGCATGGTAGTGCTGCACACTTCTCATTTTATTTCTGTGTCTGCCTTTCTCTCATCCTACTTCTCCCTTCCCTTCCTGTCACTTTTTATTACTCTTCCTTCCCTACTGGGTGGCTCTATGCTGAGTGACAAGCCTTTAACCCAGGAAACCATTTCAGCTCTGGCTGGTAACAATATAACCAATTACTGGGTGAAGTGGAGCTTGCTATGGTGTCCCTGTTAACTAGGTGGGGAGATGCAAATGTGGCATTCATCCAGGAACCAAACCTCCATACTATTCCCTGCACATTGCTGGGGTTAGGCACTGTTAGCCACAAAGGAACATCAGTTCACTGCATGGGACAACTCTGCAGAGTCAGTTGTTTGCCTGGAGTTGATGGATCTGCTTGGCCAGACAGACTGGGGTTGATTAGCAACAAAAAAAACTACCACTGAATGTATCACTGATCTGGCAAGTCCTAAAGGGTGAATATGGGTGCCAAGTTACTCAGCCTAGGGCCATCTCTACATCAACAAACAGTAGCTAACTATTGATTGCTCTTGCATCTGTTTCCTAATGTAGAGTGGATGCTTCCCATACCAGCCCAGTCCTGGTACACTGACTTAATCTATGTTCTGTCACCAATAAAATCCTCTAGAATCATAGGACTGAACTTATTCTATGTTCTGTCATCAATAAAACCCTCTAGAAGCATAGGATGTTAAAATTGGCAATTGCACTGAATTCAAAGTCATATATAGTCCATCCAGTCCTGTATATTTTTGCATATGCTGAATAAATTCATCCTGAGATCTATCAATCACCAGATGCCTTAATCCTGTAAGGGGTGGCAACAAACAAATCGCCTCCATATCCCCCTGTCCTCCATCATTTCGCTGCCCTGCTCCTAGCTCGCACCCCCCTCTCTCATAAACTTCTAAACTCTCCCTCCATTTCATCCTTGGCCTCCGTCTCCTTCTCCCCCCCTCCACCTCACTCACATACACTCTCCTCGTTAGTCTCTCACTCCTCATCCTCTCTACATGGTCAAACCACCTCAATGTATTTCTCCTAATGCGCTCTCTCACATCCATATTCACACCACAACGCTCCTTCAGTTCCTCATTTGTCAGTCTGTCTATGTGACTCCACATGCTCCTCTCAAAAAACTCATTTCCATTGCTCTCACTCTTGACTTGTGTCCCTCGAACAGTGTATATATATGAAAGGGCAATACCTTATAATTTTACTTGCAGATTCTCCTCTGGTTTTATTTTGGTGTTTTTCCATGCTGTACCATGACCTGAATAAATTTAACTTTTACTTCTATTTCAAATCCTTCCTTTTGATGATTAACACCATTTCTTGCCCAACCCTCTATAAGGGACGAACTGAATCAAGAATGATACACACGAACAGTTTCCAATGGGCCAAGTGACTGCATTGAGTCAACTGCTTGGGGTCCACACTATGGACTCTTGACCATGCTTAAGGAGCCAATACAGTCAGGTCTTGCTGTACAACTGTTCACTGTAAGATAAACTGATACAACAGTAACTCAAATGCTCTACCCTTTTTCGGAATAATGGAAAAAAATTGGCTGCGATTTCTCTGGAACAATCTTTGCGACGGCTGCCTCTGAGAACCTCATGCGGATGCACTGAGGCACGCAACAAATAGTGCTGCGTGTGATAGTAAGTGGAGAGAGAACTCTGAGTGTGCGAAATAAGTGAAACTCTGAACTTGGAAATCATGTCTGGTGCTACCCCCAATGGACAGCATGATGCTGCCAAGGGCAAGGATCAAGGGGCAAGGCATAGCCTTTCCCATGACGAGAAATTAGACATTATTAAGTGCCATAAGGAGGGGAAAAGCCCAAGTAAGATCAATAATGCCCTAAAGCTGCCCCAGTCCACAGTCTCAACAGTCATAAAGAAAGAAGATGCTATAATTACAGCATAGCAGAACGTGCCTTCCCTGACTGAAAAACACCTAGCATGAGCCAGGGAGCCCATCATGGTGGAGTTGAAGCATCTCCTGGCTCCGAGTTAATGACCTGAACTTTACAGAACAGCCTCTTCACCACTCCTTCATCTGCAGTACAGCTCTTAATCTGTGGAAGGAACTTAAGGATAAGGAAGGTATACAAGCCAAGGGGGAGTTCAAGGCCAGCATGTGTTGGTCTGAGCACTCAAGACCCGTACTAACCTTAAACAAGTGACCATGCATGGCGAGGCGGCTAGTGCGGACCAAATGGCGGCTGAGGCCGTTCCTGCACAATTGAAGGCTACTATTGAGGGGAGGAGGTTACTCTCTAAAGCAAGTCTTAAACTTTGATGAAATAAGCCTGTCTTGGAAGCACATTACACATCAGCCAGGGTTTATGGCAGCCAAGGACTATCTCACCCTCCTCCTTGGTGTCAATGCAGAGGGGGTCCTGAAGCTCAAGTCACTTCTAGTTTACCACAGGGAGAACCCTCGAGCACTGGCAGGGTTCGTAAAGGAGAGCCTTGAGGTTACTTGGAGGAGTAATCCCAGGGTCTGGATGACCTTCACATTCTGGCAGTCATGCATGGCAGGGAACCTGTCCCCCACCTGCATGACAATGCCAATAGGCTCAACCCTGCCAACCATTTCCTCCTGCTCATGGACAACACCCCAAGCCACTCTCAGTGCATGGAGGACTCAGTGGAGAACACAAAAGTGGTACACCTGCTCCAAACAGCAGATCATGGAACCACTGCAACTTTCAAGGTGTACTACCTCTGCCGCACTGTGATGGAAATGGTGAGGGCCGGTCACTCTGGGGCATGTGACACGATGTGGCACTTTTGGAGGAAGCTTAACATCAAACATGTCATCAGTGTGGAAGGAAGTGTCAGCAACCATGTTGTATGTTGTCCTGTGCAAAGCATGGCTGGAGTGTGTGTACTCTTTCATGTGGTTCCTGGCAGCTGAGAAGATCTGTCGAGATATCACTGACCTCTTGCACGAGGAAGGATTTGAGGAGGTAGACAAGAAAGATGTACAAGACATCCTGGACACCTACACCGAGCAGCTGTCCATAGAGGAGCATAGGGAGTGGTGGAAGCACAGAAAGGTGGGAAGGACAGGCACCTTCGTATCCTCAGTATTAAAACCTTGACAGAGTTCCCTGTGATAATTGACACCGGCATTGCATAAACCTGGGACAAAGATGTGAACCCATTGAGGAGTGATGTGTCAATGCATGGCAATGAAAAACACCTGAAGATGTACAGGAAGCTTTTAGCAGCTAAGAAATGGGTAGCACAGCAGGCCACCATCACCTCTTCCTCCTCCCCTACAGCAGCACTGATGAAGAGCCAAGGCCACCAATGGATGGTGTGCAACTGCAACATCCTGCATCACCTGCCTTCCTCATGTCTGCCTCGTCTTCATTGCCGCATGGCACACCAGTACAGCACACCACCACTCTCTCCCTCATCCTCACCGATCTGCTCCCAATTAGCCTCAATGCATCACTCTCCCTTGGCATCACTGCACTGCTCTCCTCCTCTCTCTTCACGTCCTCCTGAAGGCCTAGCATGGTCATCCAGGCCCTCCAGTTTTTCTTTTCTTTTTCTCTCTCTTTTTTTTTTTCAAGGAAGAAGGAACGAAAGGCCAGGAGCCTGCAAATTGTTGCCTCCAAGAGGAAACAAAAACATGATATGGTAACAAAGAGCCAAATTCAAGATCTGTTCATTTTGAGATGTCTGGGCACACTGCATCTGAAAGACTGGAGACCACTGGCATAGGATATTGTGACAGAGGAAGACAGTTTCAGAGTCGACCTGTTGTATATATGACTCGGACTGACCTAGGACAAACTTCAAGTTTGTGACAGGTGGTTTTTGAGGCGTTTTAGGCTTCGCAGTTGAGGGCACCCTCCCTAACCCCACTGAATCCATTATATCAACGTCATATACGATAAACCATTATGCGATAGGTTTTCACTTGACACAAGCCTACTGTATAGCAAGACCAAATTGTATTTGTTTCTTTGAGGGCAAAAACATGTGATCTAGGCCATGGGAACTTTTTGGAAATTGTGGAGTCACTTCACAGTTTTGGTTAGTTGGCCATTCTTCCATGGAATTCAACATATTAATGTGATACCATGGTTATGATCAAAGAACTGATAAAGTTAGTACAAGACAATGACACTGTAGTTATTGAATGTCCCTTAAGGAAATTTATTAACTCCAAAAAAACTTAAATTCAGGCTTTGATAATTATAAATTTTCAAACTTACCTAAAATGAAAGATATCTTTGGTCCTTATCAGATCATTCTTCAATCATTCCATCTGTTCTGCTCAAATTATTTATGAGCATTATACAAGCCAAACCTACTCAAAATAGAAACATAACTTTTGATTTTGTTTGTATCTTCAGCTTTAATTTCTGAAAAGCCAGCTTGACTTTCCTGACTCTGGAAATCTTTATTTTTTTAAGATACGGTACGAATAAATGTGTGTGTGTGTGGATGAGTAAATTGGGAGTGTGTTGTCCTGTCTCGGCTACCTCCCTTTCTTTGGGAAAGCAGCCTAGGTACTGTATATACAGTGATCTCTCCAATATTTGATGTAATAGAGCCAAGGGCATGTTGGGAAACTGGGTCCGTCCGGAAATTGGGCCTGAGCCTTCTGGACAGGTACTTATGGACACTAACCCAGCCTAACTCTGAAAAGCACCTACATAACTCCCTACCAGACATGCATAGCACCTATTTAAGATGTTATTCACACAAATAAGGGGCAAGAAAGCATGAAATAAATGAAAAGGAACCAGAGAATAATGAATTAGAGGCGAGTATGGAAAATATTTAGCAGTTGACAGGGTACTGTAACTCCCTACCAGACATGAACAGAACGTATTTTAGACCCTATTCACACAAATAAGGGATACAAAGCATGGAATAAATGAAAAGGAACCAAAGAATGAGGATTTAGAGGTGAGTATGGAAAACATTTAGCAGTGTACAGGGTACTTACAACACGTACGTGGCCGTTACGAAGATTAACTCGCCTCCTCTAAGGCTCTGGCAATGGTGAAAATGCTCTTCAAGCACGTACAGTAATCCAGTGTTGTGCTGCACTTAATCCTTTGCACTCTGAATTCCAATTTCTTAACACTGCACAACACTGTAAATTCCCATGTGGTCTAGTGCAGTGTATTCACTGCTTATTCACAAAAATGAGCACGTGCAGCAGCCAATGCGATGAGCACCTACTCCCGATGGTAGTTAAGAGGTAACTGGAGAGGGGAGGGAAGCAGGGGACTGCTATCTACGCACCACAACACAGCTGGTTGGCGCTGCGCACCAAGTTCAAAATATGGTTGAAAAAAATTTTTGATGTATTTTTGCTTTTTTATGTTTTCTGGCCCTGGGGGTAGGGGGGTTTCAAGAATATGCCCCCAGTATCCCTGCTTATCATATGAGGCAACTAAAAGGGTTGGTGGTGGGTTAGTGCCCCACCCCGTAGAAAGAACTAACTAAACAAGCGAATAAAGCACCTCGGGCCAGGACCAACCATACGTTGACGACAACGGAACGGACAGAGGACATCCTGAGGGTGGGGATGTTTTCTTTTTTTTATGCAAGGAAGAAGGAACCAAAGGCCACAGGCCTGCATACTGTTCCTTCCAAGAAAAAGCAAAAACAATACAAAAGAGAGCCAAATTCAATGTATGAGGAGTGAATGATGAAGTGAAAAAGAGAAAGATTTTTCAGGTGCTTGAGGATGCAAGAGTGGATGTATGTGGATTGACTGAGACTAAATGGAAAGGTGAAAGGGTGAGAGAATGGGAATACGGTTTAGGAATATGTGTGGGAGTCAATGAGAATGAGAGGGCAAGAGAGGGAGTATGTCTGATGATAAGCAAGAAGTGGAAGGAGAATATAAGAGAGTATGGAACAGTGGGTGCAAGGATTGTATGGATGAGGATGAAAGTAGGTATACAAGCTTGGGCGATTGTATGTGTGTATGTGCCATCAGAGGACCGAGTGGCAAGAGTGGAAGATGAGTTTTGGGCAAGTGTAGAAGCATGTACTGTATGGACAAGTTTGAGAGAAGCGAGAGAGTGTTTTTGATTGGAGATATGAATGGCAAAGTTGGGAATGTACGAGTGGATGGAGTGGTTGATCAGTGGGGTGTGCCAGCTGAGGTGGATGGGATTGATAGTGCCTTGGTGGACATCTGTGCTGGTAAGGGGTTGGCAATAGCCAACACCTACTTTCAGCACAAGATGATCCACAGGTATACGTGGAGAGTCTTGAGGAGGATGGAGGATGTTGAACTTGTAGAAAGGAAGGCAATGATAGATTACGTGTGTGTGGATGAGTGAATGAGAAGACAAGTGTTGGATGCAAGAGTGTGGAGAGGGTGGGGGGAGTGGAATCTCTGGCCATCACTTAGTGATGGCCAAGGTGAGGGTACAAAGAAAGTGGGTGAAGAGACCAAGGGGAAGACAGGAGGAAATAGCTCCTGTGAGAAGAGTGGAGAAGTTACAAGATAGTGAGAAAATGGCAGAGTATAAGAGAATAGTGGAAGAAAGATTGGGAAGGTATGAGTTAGAGCAGATGGAAGGGATGGAAGATAAAGATTTTCACGGAAGAGATAGGCGCAGCGTGTGAGGAGGTTTGTGGAGTGAGGAGGAGATGCAGGGGTGTGCAAGGGACAGCATGGTGGAATGATGAGGTGAAACGAGCTGTGGAACAAAAGAAGAAGGCATATAGTGAATGGCTAGCGACAAGCAGAGGTAGGGGAGATGAGGGAGAGAAGAGAGAGGTATATGTGAGGTGAAGAAGAGAGGTGAAGAGATTGGTGAAGGAGAGTAAGAAGAAAGTGGATGAGGAGTTTGGGAGGAATCAGTGTAAAATGGAGGGAGAGTAAGAAATTGTTTTGGAAGGAGGTAAAGAATGTAAGACAGTGTGAAGGGGGAAATAGTAGGGGAGTGAAAGATGGGAATAACAGATTGCTGGTTGAGAAGAGAGAGAAATTGAGGAGATGGAGGGAGCACTTTGAGGATTTGTTGAATGTAGAGAGTGAGAGCAGAGCAAGCGGTTGGGGAATGGCTGGGAGAAGAAGAGGTGAGAAGAGGGAGGAAGAGATCAGTAGGGCGGAAGTAGTGGAAGCACTGAAGAAGATCAAGATAGGAAAGGCCCCAGGAATTGATGGAGTGTGTGGTGCAATGCTGAAGTATGAGGGTGAGATTGCTGTGGAATTGATATGGAAGTTGTGCAGATTGGCTTGGGAAGAGGGAAGGGTTCCAGAGGACTGGAAATCAGGTATAATTGTTCCTTTATATAAAGGAAAAGGGGAGAGAAGTACAGTATGTGGTAACAATAGGGGTATTTGCCTTCTTAGTGTGACTGGAAATATATATGGTAGAATACTTATTGACAGGGTTAGGCATATAACAGAGTAGTTAGCTGGAGAAGAACAAGGGGGATTTAGGAAGGGAAAAGGGTGTGTAGATCAGATATTTGTTCTAAGATGTTTAGTGGAGAAGTATCTAGAGAAGGGAAAGAAAGTGTATACTGCCTTCATGGACTTGGAGAAAGCTCATGACAGAATAGACAAGCAACGTATGTGGAAGGTATTAAGAATATATGGAGAGGAGGGGAAATTGTTGAGTGCTGTGAAGAGCATGTACGAAGGAGCTAGGGCTACTGTGCGAGTGGATGGTGAGCTAAGTGAGTTCCTTGATCTGAAAGTGGGACTGAAACAGGGTTGTGTGATGTCTCCATGGCTGTTTAATATATACATGGATGGGGTTGTCAAGGAGGTGCAAGGTAGGGCAGTGGATGTGGGGGTGGCTCTAATGAATAAGGGTGAGATGTGGAAGATTCCCGTGTTGTTGTTTGCTGATGATAAAGTATTGTTGAATGAAGATGAATGGGAGCTGCAAGGTTTGGTGAATGAATTTGGGACAGTGTGTAAGAAGAGGAATCTGAAAGTCAGTGTGAACAAGAGAAAAGTTATGGTGTTTGAGAGGAATGAAGTCAGAATGCACAGTGAGGTTGGATGGTGAGGATATGGAGAATGTGAGTGCATTCAAGTACTTGGGCAGTGTGATGAGTAAGGATGGAAGTTTTGGGGATGAAATACTTGAAAGCATACAGCAGGGAAGGAAGGTTGTTGGTTCATTGAATGCGGTGATGAGAAATAGTGAGGTGAGTATGGAAGTCAAGAAGTCACTGCATGATAGTATCGTGATCCCTACCCTGACGTATGGAAGCGAGACATGGACCTTGCTAGAGGGTTACAAGTCAAGAGTGAGAGCAGTGGAAATAGTTACTTGAGAGGAGCATGTGGAGTGACATGGAGGGACAGGTTGACGAATGAAGTGAAGGAACGTTGTGGGGTGGATGTGGATGTGGTTGAGAAGATTAGGAGAAATACACTGAGGTGGTTTGGACATGTGGAGAGAATGGAGAATGAAAGACTGACTAAGAGGGTGTACGTAGGTGGGGTGGAGGGAGGGAGAGGGAGGGGAAGACCGAGGATGAGGTGAAGGGATGGAGTTGACAGGTATATGAGGGAGGGAGGAGTGAGCTGGGGNGGGTAGGCAAATGGTGGGTGACAGAGCGACTTGGAGGCGTTTTGTCTGCGGCCACCCTTTGTGGGATTAGGGCGTCGGGCTATAGATAGATAGACAGATGTTTTTTGGCCATTTTGGGGTTCCGAAGGCCCAGGCCCAAAATGTCCGGACATTGGGATGTCTGGGAATTGGGTGTCCGGTTATTACAGAAATTACTGTAGATAGATAGAATTTTTGCCATACCGAAGCTATGATGAATTTGCAAGTATTAATCGTGAAGACTGCACAGTGGAACAGTATTCGAGAAGACTGCATACCATAGTGGAACAGTAATCGTGATGACTGCATAGAGGAACAGTACTCGTGATGGCTGCGTAGTGGAACAGTACTTGAGAAGACTGCATACCATAGTGGAACAGTAATCGTGATGACTGCATAGTGGAATAGTACTGTACTCATTTAATTAAAAAAAAAAAAGTCAACATCTGCAAGTCTACATGTAAAATAATTCCCAGGGTAAAAATAAGTTTTACTTAAAGCAACAGAAGCACCCTACCAAATCACTTCTTCCTGACTGTCTTTTATGATTTCTGGTTATTTTGGGGGTGGTAAATGAACGTTTCATATTAAATTTCTTTCCCTATTGTTCTTAGTCGTGTTCCTTCTGCTGTATCAACTGTTTCTCGAGAGTAATGGCGGACACTTACTCCAACATGTCCCCGTCACCTTCTAGTACCTCCTCCTAACCTTACATTTTAACCTAACTTCACCAAGATTCAAGTAAGCCTGCCATTACAAGTGCCATTTAGGCATACGGAACATGATGATAATAACAAGGAAAGTCAACAAATAACAATTGTCAACCACCATGAAAACTGTCAGAAAATACAGAAAACAAGCTGAAGCAATAGGAACTGGCAAAAGTACACTTTATCTGAGGCAACAGAAGGACCTTACCAATTCAACTCACATTCCTCAAGTTTGTTTTCTGTATTTTTCTGACTATTTTCAGGGTGGTAAATTACCTTTTCCTGTTGAGAAACTTCCCACTGTTTTTATCATCTCATTCCTTAAGCTGTACCTACGGATGTTTGTTTATGGCATAATGGAAGGATCTTACTCAATGTACTGACAGGTGCATTTTGTTTCCCTACTTCCCAAATGGATGCTGGGTTACGTTAGGTTTGATTAAATTATTACGTACAGTTAAACTACAGTAGGTTAGGTTTAATTAAACACTTACATTAGGACAGTTCGATATTTATTTTCTTTAGTGCCGTTTCTTTAGTGGGCAAGCTTACCATACCCAGTAGAGTTGTGCTGTCATATAATGTATGCCCTGTATGTTTTTGTGTGCAAATGAATATTACCAAATCTTGCTTAACATACTAAAAGGTAGTTTTCGTTTCCCAACTTCCCAACTGGATGCAGGGTTAGGTTAGGTTAGGCTGGGTTGGTTTAGGTTAGGTTACGTTGGGTTGGTTTAGGTTAGGTTAGGTTAGGGTAGATTAAATTATTAGGTACAGTTAAGCTAGGTCAGGTTAGCTTTAGTTAAACACCACCAATACTAATACTTCCGATCATATTATCATAGTTGTATTATGATTATTAAGCATTTGCACAAGTGAGGGCTCAAAACACTCAAATGAATTAAAAAACTATCAAATGGAACAAAAAAACACCAAAAATAGGAAACGGCAATAAAGGAAATATTAACCAACAGATCTGTCGGTGCCAAAACATTTGAAAAATCAAACACGTTGACCCAGAACAACACAGCTAAAACCAACGGGGAAACAAATTTC
>JAGKTI010018849.1:0-17401 GCA_018397915.1 Birgus latro | reverse complement strand
CCCTGCAGGGCGATCCTATGCAGTGAACCTATGCTCGTTTGTGGCCAACAAGCATGGGATAAGCATGGCAGTTTGGTTCCCACTTGGATGCCACATTTATCTCTCTCCACACAGTTAACAGGGGCACCATAGCAGGCTCTGCTTCATCCTGTAATTTGGTTACTGTATATGGTTACCACCCAGTGTTGTACGTTGTTACTGGAATCCATTAGACTTGCACTGTGTGGAGCCACCTGAAGTAAAAGGAAGAGTTACAAAAGTGACAGGAAATAGAGGGAGAAGTAAGAAGAGAGGAAGAAAAACACAGAACCAAAATGAGAAAGGTGAAGGAAGAGGTAGGCAGTGCTACATCAAGCATGTGGATGATGGTTACCACCACCTACCACCATTTTAGTGCTGTAAATCGGGGAACTGCAAATCAGCTTTACAGGTGATAATGAAACATAAAGTGAGAATATTTCTATGCTTTTCTGGGGGACTGACAGTTAAAGTGAGAATATTTCTATGCTTTTCTGGGGGACTGATAGTTAAAGTGAGAATATTTCTATGCTTTTCTGGGGGACTGACAGCAAATACGAGCAAAAACAGCAGCATATCATCACGTGGATTTGCTGTATGGTAGATAACTGAAATGTTACTCACCTTAAAAGATAGATCTGTTGCGGGGAAAGAGTTAAGCCTGCATCCTGAGTGCTCCATCAAGTCTGACCGTTTCTCCATTCATCATGGGGTTGGTAATGATTGCCTGAACCATCATGGCAAACTCATCAGGCTCCCCAAGGCGTTGGGGAAAGGGCACTGTGGTGGCGAGGAACTTCTGAACCTTCTCAGGAAGCGATAGCAGAAGTGGAGTCTTGTAAAGGCCTGTTTGGGGAAGGGGAATGAAGTACCTCTTCAGTCTGGTGGCTTTATGGTTAGAAGACCTCAGTTACAGTGTTGGCCTTGCACTAATACAATACCCAAGAGGTGACTGGCAGTGTCTGAATACATGATTCCATCAAGGGAAGCAGGCTGGTCATCATTCATTCATTCATTATACAATCCAATGTTGCCCCACAAAGGAACATAGGAGCCCGGGGCTAGGCAAGTTGGTCCTGACATTTAAGATAAGAGTGACCAGCCTCACTCATCCATGAATGGCATTATGTGAGCAGTAAACCCCAACCACTGCATGCATATAAACCTTCACCAGCTCAATCCAATTGGAGCGCCGTAATTACCCACTAAATCACCAGGCGCCAAATTTTGGTTATGTGGTTGCCACCCAGCATAGTAAATGGTTTCCTGGTGTACAGGAAACCATTTGGTTTGTCACTCAGTGTAGAGTCACCCATAGGCAGAAGGACGAGGAAAGAACAAAGGCAAGAAAGAAGAGGGAGTGTGGTCATCTACCACTAAATGTACTGGACTACAGTTAGCTAGCTTTGCACCTCTACACCTTGAAGTGGGTAATATGGGATATGCTATTACAATTACTGTGCAGTCAGGTAACTGGGTGCAGAAGGTGAGAAGTGTTAATATTGGGGGGTGGGGTTGCGAGGGGTAGACCGAGAAAGACGTGGTACAAGGTCATTAAGTGTGACCTCAGGGTTAAGGGACTGAACAGGGAGGCTGCCACAGATTGAGTAGCATGGAAAGCCACCATTAGGTGACCAAGACTGATGCATGCAAGCATGTTAGAGCCTTCAAAAATGAAAACAGGTAATATATTTCCAGTTGATTCTTATGACTACCACAACATTTAGCACAGGAAAGCATCCTAACAGTGAAGAGATTAATGAAAGTAGGCTGTAGCACCAGCTGATCAAGGTGGTACTCCCAAGGAGAATGGGAATGCTGGTGATGGGGAGAACTGGAACTCCTGTTTCACTAGCTACCAGAATATCCGAACATCCCCCTTTGCTGACCTTTTCAGTGTGACACTAATATGGAGAGTAGACAAGCATACACTCCCAAATGCTTTCCTCTGTCTCATGCACTACCCTACATGTGCTTTACATATCACTACATCATACCAGCAAGGGCAAGCGGGCAGAAGAATTTGCCCCCGCTACCTAGTGGCGGACCTATTGAGGGGAGGCGTGACAAGGGCTCCGCCAGCATAGATTCGGGGGCCAGGATGGGATGGGGCTAAGACCTGTGCTAGAGGGCACAGGGCATTGCAGTTCCCAGGCTGCCACTTCCGCCCAATAGAAAGGAGTCTGAACCAGGCAGCAGCACCCCAGGAGGCTGCCCTATTAGTGGGTATATAACAGACATGGGGTCTATTACTGGGTTTCGATTACTATTACTTTCAACTATTCTCCATTATAATACTGTTATTATTACATTAGTGGTCATCTGTTACTATTACTCGGTCATCTATTTGTATTATTATTACTGTACTATTAAGATATTTCTTACGATAACTTAATTAAACTGAAAATGGTTATCTATCTATCTATAGCCCAACGCCCTAATCCCGCAAAGGGTGGCCGCAGACAAAATGCCTCCAAATCGCTCTGTTACCCACCATTTGCCTACCCTCCCTCCAGCTCACTCCCCCCTCCCTCATATACCTCTCAACTCCCATCCCTCCACCTCATTCTCGGCCTTCCCCTCCCTCTCCCTCCCTCCACCTCATTCTCGGCCTTCCCCTCCCTATCCCTCCCTCCACCCCACCTCCATACACCCTCTTAGTCAGAGTTTCATTCTCCATTCTCTCCACGTGTCCATACCACCTCAGTGTATTTCTCCTAATCTTTTCAAGTACATCCACATCCACCCCACAACGTTCCTTCACTTCTTCATTCGCCAACCTGTCCCTCCATGTCACTCCACATGCTCCTCCCAAGTAACTCATTTCCACTGCTCTCACTCTTGACTTGTAACCCTCTAGCAAGGTCCATGCCTCGCTTCCATACGTCAGGGTAGGGATCACGATACTATCATGCAGTGACTTCTTGACTTCCATACTCACCTCCCTATTTCTCATCACTGCTTTCAATGAACCAACAACCTTCCTTCCCTGCTGTACCCTTTCCAGTATTTCATCCCCAAAACTTCCATCTTTACTCATCACACTGCCCAAGTACTTGAATGCACTCACATTCCCCATATCCTCACCATCCAACCTCACTGTGCATTCTGTAATTCTCATTATCATTGGGAGGCTGTTCCACGGAATGCACGAGTATGTCTAAAGCATCTGATGGCCAGTTAGTGTTGTTTCTTTTAGCTGGTTACTGCTGTTGTACGAGATGCAGCTGCCGTCTTAAATTATTATCAATAGGTTGACAATGCATATATAATTTATTTTGGACTAGTGAAGTGTCTGTAATAAGAAAGTTATACACAATTATCTATTACTTTGCCTTCTATTACTATTACTCTTACGGCCAGGAATTTGTGATCTATTACTATTACGTTAAAAACTCTGTAATAGTCTGTTAATTATACTATTACATATTACCATTACCCCATATATGGTGTATAATGCCGAGGCAGTTACAATACCGAGGTGCACTTGGAGGGTGTCCCTGTAGCTGTCCTGGCAGGATGCCTTGAGGCCAATGCCACAGCCATTGGTCATGGCTGGTGGGCTATAGGTCCCAAGTCCCACGCCTGGAATTGGGACTGTGTGGATGGGTGGGGCCTGTGGTTTATCACTCCCCGTTATTTTTACCGATTAAGACAAAAAGGGAGGAAAATCAAAGGAAGCCTGAGGGAACAATCTCACTAAGAGATAAGAGTGGCATCATGGATTGTGGGTAGTTTGAGGGGTAGAGCAGGGGAAGTGATAGAGACAATGAGTAGGAGGTGGGTAGATGTTGGATGTGTGCAGGAGGTTGGATACAGGGGTGGAGCAGCCAGAATGATTGCCAGGAGGGATTGTCAATACAAGGTATTTTGGCAGGGTGTGTTGGTTAACCCTTAAACCGCGGGGTTGTCAGAGGCGCGCCGTGCCCATCCCGCGGGGATATTCGCGCTCCGACTGCCTTTTTAAAAATATTTGCCAAAAATCAGTTATTAGTCCTAGAAAATTATAATTACATATGCATGTGGCACATACCTTCAGCTTTCTCCTGGGATGTTTTTTTTTTTAGCACTCGTCAACTACCATAGGACTTGTGGAGACTTCTGAAGTTGGGTAACTAAGTCTCCACTTTACACTTCCCGACTTCCCATAATATGAATACCACTGCCAGATATTAACACTAGAAACACTATTCAATGATTTCTAAGTAGTTTGGAACCCATACTCCAAAAAAAAAAACACTGTGAAAGCAATGTAAAATACGAGCGCATACAAGCCTCCCACTCGTGCTAATTCGCCGCTGGTATTCTGTCATTTCTTACTCATATACACACTCACACTTTATTATTTCTAGTACTTTATTACACTTATATACATCTACAGTCCTTTACCGCTTCCCACACAATGTTTAGTAGGGGTAGAGGTCACAAGGCCTTTTATAATGGGCACAAAAGGGGCAGAAATGGAGGGGCGCGACTGCAATGTGATTTCACCATGAAGGACGAGAGCGAACTGAATGTACAATATGTATCTCGGCAGCCAAGAGTTGAAAATGTCAGCTGCTAATGTACAGTATATGCTAAGAAATAAGTCGTAGGAAATCCAGACAATACATAATAAATTAGGTAGTTCCAGGTGAATATAAATATCACTCAGGCTTCTCCTTTCCTTTCTTATATACATTTATATTACAAGAGTAGCTCATACGGCATATTTCACGGGGAAAAAAAAAGCAGGGGAAATTAGCGAAAGAGTGCAGGTTGGATGTTGCCAAGTGATAATTAGCCAATTCCAGGCGTATGCCACTATCAATTACCTTATTTTTTATATATATATACAGTATATTATTTTGTATAAGAATAGGGCATAGCGCTCATTTCAATGGATGAAAACAGTGGAAAAATCCGGGGAAGATTTACTTAGCGCAGAGTGGCTGAGCAGACGACACGAGAGGGTAATGGAGGGGAGGTAGGGAGGGGAGTCTAGAATGGGGGAAAATGGCTAAATTGTCAACAATGGATGGGAGTACTGATGACAGTAGCAGCTCTGACTATTGTTGGACATTGGCAGTGCTGATAGATGATACAAGTCACCACCTGAAAGCCCAGGCGAATTAAAAAAAACACAGTCACAGAAGTGACGCCCCGCGGTATGATCCATTGCACCCGACCATCACGAAAGTGACGACCCGTGGTTTAGAGGTTAAGGAGAAATGTGTGGAATATGTCATGAATGTATTAAGAGTGAGAGAAAGGATAATAGTAGACTGGCTTATGCTCCACAGGCTTGATTGGATGATTCAGAAAAGGATAGATTCTGGGATGACTTAGTATGTGTGGTAAGTGGTTTGGAGGATGACGAAATTATAGTTTTGGAAGGGGACTTAAATGGTCATGTAGGTGAAGCAGTTCAGGAATATGAAGAGGTACCTGGATGTGCATATGGTACAAGGAATGAGGAAGGGGAAAGGATACTAGGGATTGGGGAGGCAATGAACATGACTGTGTGCAACACATTTTGAGAAAAGAGAGAGTAGGTTGATTACATATAAGTCCTGGGGATATAGTAGCCAGATATACTATTTTCTGGTCAGGAGGGCTGATAAGAGGTTGGTGAGGGATGTTACAGTTTTAGGGAGCGAGGGGTGTGTGCAGCAAAACAAGTTATTGATAATGTGACAAGGTGCTTAAGGAGCGGGTGATGAAAAAGAGGACCCATGCACCTAGGAGGAAAATATGGAAGTTGAAAAACCAAGCAGTGAGGGATGCTTTCTATACCAAGATGAGTAGAGTGGTGGCTGAACAGGGAGCTGCTGACAGAAGTGTTAATGAACAGACAGTACAGAGCTCTCAAGAACAATCTCCTAACAGATACTGATAGTGTGTGGATAGATAAGGAGGGGCCCTCCCCCAAGACATTAAGTAACTTGGTGGTGGGATGAGGGTGTAGTTGCTGCAGTTAAGGAGAAAAGAAGGCTTTTCCAGGAATGGAAATGGAGTGATAACAAAGAGGAATACTTGGCTGCCAAGCAGAGGGGAAGCAATGTGGTTTACTGGGCAAAATCTGAGACTCAGAGACTGTTACTTGATAACCTAAACAGCATGCAAAGGAAGAATGTGATATTTAAGGTGGCAAATCTGATGAAGAGGGAAAACAGGGATAACATATGTGAGCAGTGTGTGAAGAATGATGAAGGAAAGGTAGTTGTGAACAGTGGGGATATTAAAGACACCTGGAGAAAGCATTACAGCCAGTTGCTGAATGAGGAGTTTGACTTGAACAGGGAAATTTTGGAGCCACCAGAAACAGTGTTTGGCCCTTGGTCATTGACTGACGCTGCTACTGTAGGCAGGGCAATAGGAAGGATGCAAGTGGGGAAGGCAGCAGGTGTGTCTGGGTTGACTGCTGAAATGCTGAAAACCTCAGGAGATACAGGAGTGGGGTTAGTTACTGACTTGATAAATATGATTACATGTGAGTGTGTTGTCCCAGATGACTGGCTAAAGAGTGTAACTGTGTAATTGTAAATGCGTACAAGGGGATGGGTGATGTCCTGGAAAGAGGAAATTATAGAGGAATGAAGCTTTTGGACCAGATAATGAAGGTAATGTAGAGAGTTCTAAAAGGTACCAATATGATTAGAGAAAGAGCGATTACTGATGAGATGCAGTTTGGGTTTATGCCAGGCATAGCAACCACTGATGCCATATTCACTGTTTGACAGCTTCAGGAAAAATATACAGGAAAGAAAAGAGATCTGTACTTTGTTTCTGATGATTTGGAGAAGGCCTCTGAGTCCTTTAGGAGGTGGTGAAGTGGGCAATGAGAAAGTTTGGGATTGATGAGAGGCTGGTTAGGGTGGTTACGGCTATGTATGTGGGTGCTCACACCCAGGTAAAGGTGAATGGAGATTTAAGTGATGAGTTTTCTGTGAATGCTGGTGTACATCATGGGTCAGTCTTGAACCCCTTGTTGTTTATCATGGTACTTGAAGCCCTCTCACCTGACTTCAGAAATGGACACCCGTGTGAGATGTTGTATGCCGATGATTTGGTGTTGATTGGAGAGAATGAAAGGCAGAAAAAAGATTTAGTAAGTGGGGATATGGTATGGGGGACAAGGGCTTAAGAGTAAATGCAGATAAAACAAAAGTGATGGTATCTAAGGCTGGTGGCAGTACTGTCAAAGATGAGGGAAAGTGGCCATGTGTGATCTGCCACAAGGGCGTGGGAAGTAATTCATCTTGTGCAGTGTTTGTGATAAGTGGGTGCATAAGAGATGTAGTGGTGTTAGGCAGACTACGAGATAATACTGATTTCGTGTATGTGGTGTGCTGGGGAGAGCACGTGGAGACCGTAATGCGTGAAAAGACTGATCTTGCTGGGTCACTTAATTGTGTGGAAGAGGTTTGTTTGAGAGACATGGTATGTACTGGAGGTGGGACTGGAGCCAGCTCTGTGGATAGAGTGAGGAGTGGTTGGAAAAAGTCTGGGGAGTTGTTGCCTCTTGTGACATTGATAGGACTCTCCCTCCATGCTACGGGATCTTTGTATGCGGCATGTGTTAGAATTAAGATGATGTATGATAGTGAGACCTGGGCATAAAGGAAGAGGATATTCACAGGCTCAAATATACAGAAATGACAAAGATTAAAAGGATGTACAGTGAGTCCTTGAGTGTGAGGCCTGGGGGGGTTTAGAGGGATAATGAGACTGGAGTGCATTGGTGTTGTGATAAGGAGAGCTAGATTGAGATGGTTTGGGCATATGGAGAGGATGAAGGATGATAATTGGATGCAGAAAGCGAGAAGTGTTAACACTGGGGGTAGGGCTGTGGGAGGCAGACCAAAAAAGACCTGGGCTTAGGTCATTAAGTGTGACCCCACGGTAAGGGTCTGAACAAGGAGGCTGCCACAGATCGAGCAGCATGGACAGCCACCATTAGGTGACCAAGGCCAATGCATGCAAGCATGCTGGAGAAGAAGAAAAAAAAAAAAAAAAAAAAAAAAGAGTGTACAACTGTGCGATCTGATGCCCTTCCTAGCATCAATCAACAGCTTTTGGGTGGGACTGATCACTTGACTAGACCACACTGGCTACAATTATAATGAAGATACTGATGATGATTAATAGCAAAAAGAATGGTAAAATGACAATGCTTGAAATGTGAACCAATTTAATTACAACTCCATCATTACAATAAGTCCTTTTGTGCAATTAAGTCCATATTACAATGTGAAAAATTTGCTACCAGTAACAGTTCTAGTGCTACCTATGAAACTGATGTGTTGTCCTAATATTCAGTATCTGCTGCATAGAAAGTTTGTCATATTTCAGATGACATTCTTGATTTATAACAGACTGCCTGTGCCACTAATACTTAGGAAGTAACCAAACACCTAACAAGCAGCCACCAACCAGGAAGCTGCCAAACATCCAACAAGTAGTTACACACCCAGCAAGCAGCCACACACCCACCAAGCACCTACACACCCAACAAACAGCCAAACACTCACCTGGAGCGATGGTACACACTCTGATACCAATGACTGACAGATCTCTTGCAATGGGTAGTGTCATGCCCACGATGGCACCCTTACTGGCTGAATATGCGGCCTGACCAATCTGACCATCAAATGCGGCCACGCTGGCAGTGTTTACAATGACCCCTCGCTGCCCATCTGTGTTGGGTTCATTCTCATGCATGAGTGCCGCCGCCAGACGGATCACATTGAAGGTTCCCCCAACGTTCACCTGCAGATATACAGTATTTATATTATGGGTCTTATTCTCATGAGGTTAGGAAGCTTTCTAGCAATACTTCCTGTATATATATTTATATTTTTTTCTGCATATAACACTTTTTCTCTTCTGCATTTTTCAGCATATCCTTTTCATACTGATGGTGACTGCATTAGTAACATACAAAACTATATACTAACATACCTGATGCAAAAATAAAGTAGTAAGAGAGAGAGGTGCTACAGAGTCTCCTTAGCCAGCCTGGATGTGACTCCATGTCTTCATTATAAACTGACTTTATGTTCTTTTCATTGTGTGTCTTCATTATAAACTGACTTTTATGTTCTTTTCATTGTGTGTGGTAGGTGGGGGCACTCACCATCCACTCAAATGTAGTGCTGCTCTAAGGTGTCTGCTGTTTCCTCTCCTCCATCTTTATTTCCTTCCATCCTCTTCTGTCTTTCTTTTCTTCATTCTTTCCTCGTCCTTCTGCCTATAGGTGACTTTACACTCCCTCTTCTGTCTTTCTTTCCTTCATTCTTTCCTCTTCCTTCTGTCTGTGGGTGACTCTACACTGACATTCCAAATGGTTTCCTGTAAACCAGGAAACCATTTACTATGCTGGGTGGTAACCATATGACCAAATTTTGGTGCCTGGTGGTTTAGTTGGTAATTACGGCACTCCAATCTGACTGAGCCAGTGAAGGTTTATATCCAAGGGGTAGTTGGGGTTTACTGCTCATGTAATGCCATTCAGGGATGAGTGTGGCTGGTCACTCTCATCTTAAATGTCAGGACCAACCTGCCTAGCCCCAGGCTCCTACGCTCCGCATGGGGGAACGTAGGATTGGATGATGAAATTATGTTCTTTTCTGTTATTAATCCATTATCTTCATTGTATTTATCTGTTCTTGCAATCTTCTTATGATTTTATTCAAATCAGGATGGACTTCTTGTACTAGGGGGGTTAGATATACAGATCATTAACCCCTAAAGATTGGTCCCTGTTGTGAAACGTGTCATACGGATTTCGGTTCCCATTCCAGAAGATTCAGACACTTATGTTCTCAGCTACTGCTCTACAATAAATAATCATAGGACATTGAAACATCAATCATTTTTAAGCTAAAGAATTGTACTTTGCTGGGTGTAAAGGTTTTTATGATAGGTGTAATAGTTTTCATAGCGATTTCTGAAAAAACGACCTACCTTTTGCAAAAAAAATGCCCACTCTTGACGGTTGAATATATAAATGCCCGCTAACCTCAAGGGGTTAATAAACCCTTTCACTGCAAAAGACCCAAAGTTGAGTAAGACAATCTGGGAGCAGTAGAAATAAAATAAAAAGAACACTGTGCAACTTCAAGGGGCTTTATGTCCCTAACAAATTTAACTAAAATTGTAAATCAAAATTCCAATTTACAGTAGCAGTTGTATGGGAAAACTTGTGGTAGATGATAATGTATCCCACGAGTTGCAAACCATTACTGTACTAAACTTTCCCTCAAGAGGTGTTAAAAAATAAAAAACACAAAAACTCCTACGTAAATTGCTGAACAGTAAGAGGAAACTGATAGAATACTGCAAGATTCTGTGAAGAGCATTAACAAACTGCTGCTAAATGGAAAAAAATACAGTATAAAGTTACAAAATCTGCAACTGTACACATCCTTAGCTTATTACAGTATAACAAGGGCTGTCGGTACTGTGTGTGTGTGATCTGAAATTCTCTCTGCCTATAGGTTGTATTTTTATAGGCTTAAGGGGGGGTGTAGTTACAATTCATTTCCAGTATATTTTTGTATAATGGAACACCTGTACATTGTTAATGGAAGTTGTCTGAAAAAAAAAAAAATGAGAACATGCAGTAATTTTTAAAAACTGCATACAGGATAACAGTGTATGGTGGTACATAAATTACACAACTCAGTTTTCATGAATTGCAGGAATGGTTCGGTTAGCATTACCAGTGTTAGCCCAACATCATTTTCTGTTTTCCATGACCCTCTTGATTGTTTACAGTCCTTACTTTTTTTATGCTTATTCATTTCATGGTTGATTAGTAATACATGCATGGCTGTTTAGTAATTTCATGAAATAGCCTAGATATTTGCAAATCTCACATCAGCAGACTGAACTGTCTCTGCAACACATTTAACAGGGAATCACAATTTATAGACCACCAATATACAGGAGGAAGGGAGGAGGAAAGTAGATCAAGAAGAAAGGCAAAAAGGACTGTTTAAGGAGGGTGCAGAAAAAGAGATGAAGGAAGAAGAATACTGTCATATACAGGAATAAATCCAAAAGCAAAATGTGCCTGGGAGCCTCCTGAATCTTAGGGAACAAAACACTTCATGTAACAGATTCAAAAGTACTGGTAAATTATACGTACAGTAAGTTATTACAAGTTAACCCTCTTGATGTTCCTATCTGTTGCTTGTCTATGCCTTAAAACAGCAACGGACTGCCACAAACAAATTATCTCCACATTAACATGTCTTCTACCATTTGGCTGCCTGCTCTCCAACTCACACACCCTTTTTCTCACATAACAGTATTTATTTACTCCATCCCTCCATTTCTCCTCCTCCATCTCACTCATACACTCTCCTAATTAGTAACTCATTCTCCATCCTCTATTCTATTAATCAATCAAGTAAACTTATTCCATGCTTCCTTTTACAGAACCCCACATAAATACTGGACAGGGTACAGCTGTTTCTATGAACTGGAGATAAAACCAAGTGCTAAAATCAGCTAATTACTTCCCAAGAGTTGCTGGTAACTGGGGGGGGGAAACAGATGTGTAACAAGATCTGGAACAATGTAACTCTCTGCTTAGGCTTTGATTGTTTACATAAGGCTGTTTCCTGTCTAAGTGTCGTATGCTAAGTAGCTTTGAAGATTTGTATCATTCATATCATTTACAAAGGCTCCAACTGCTTGCATGCGTCGGCCTTAATCAGGTAATGGCGGCTCTCCACAATGCTTGATCTCTGGCAGCCTCCCTATTCAGTACCCTATCCCTGAAGTCACACTCAGTGACCTCGTCCCACATCTTTTTCGGTCTGCCTCTCACAACCCTACCCTCAACATTCACTCACTTTCCACACCCTATTGTCATCCTCCATCCTTTCCTGATGCCCAAATCATCTCAATCTACTCCTCCTCATCACAACACCAATACATTTTTCCCATCCTTCCTCTCAACTCTTCAATCGTAAATCTAGCCCCCCCAGGTATTGCATTCAAGGACGCACTGCACATCCATCTAATCATTATGTAACACCCTTTCCTCTTCTGCACATTACACCTCAGTAATCTCTTGTACCAATATGTTATTGGTGCACTCAAGACCAGTATTAAAATGGGAAAAATAGAACATGAGAGACTGTTACGGCAAACAGGCCAAATAAATCACTATGGAAGAGGTGCTATGAAACCTCTGAATGCTAATTAGAATAAGACCCAAAGAGTGATGATTGTGTGGCTAGTTACTAAAGCTATAGCTATTTCACTCTTATCGTGTTACTTCCCAGGGTCAATGGAAACCAACCATCTACTACCCACTAGAACCCTCCAGTCTGACTACATATGACCATTAACTGAACTGAAATGGATTAGAGATCTTCAATGGTTAAAATAAATGCAATAAAGGCACATAATCTTCACTCTAGGCAGAGGACTCGTGTGCAAGTACATAAAGAATGTTCAAGCTAATTTTTATCACTGTCATACAGTAGTTAGTTTCATCCCACAACTTTTCTTTCTCTAGGCCTTCAGTTTCCAGAAACCACTTGGAAGTAATTAGCTGGTTTTGACTCTTCAATTAAGAAACCCTTTACAGGATGCTAGATGAAAGAATAAGCAGATAAACATATATGAATAAGACTACCATAATCTACCGGTATTAACTCTTACAGCTATGAACACACCTACGTATTTCACCCTAATGCCAGCCGGTAGCATAAAGCTTGTACCAAGTCTTTCAAAACAAGCAAACTTTTTAATAACTTTAGACACCTGGATATACATAATTTCAAATTTCTGAAGATGGGGTAATATTCTGATACCAAGATGACTTTGCCTAATTATCTGCAAGCAGTCAATTCTTCAACCTTTTATATAATTATACCTGAGTGATGAACAGGGTGGCTTCAGGCATGGCAGAGGATGTGTGGATCAAATATTAGCATTAAGGCAGATAGTGGAGAAGGCTTGTGAGAAGGACTATAAGGTGTTAATGACATTCATGGATCTGAAAAAGGCATACAACAAAACAGACAGAGAAGGACTGTGGAAGGTTTTGTGCATGTAGGGTGTAGATGGTAAGCTGCTAGGTGCTGTCAAGCGTTTTTATGATAGTAGTGAAGCTTGTGTAACAGTAAATGTGCATCTAAGTGAGTGGTTTACAATTGGCGTGGGCATGCGACAAGGTTGTGTGATGTCCCCATGGTTGTTCAATATATGTACAGATGAGGTGATGAGAGACGTAAAAACACAAGTAATGGAGAGAGGGATGGCATTGGTACTGCATGGTGATAGATGGAATACCTCAAATATGTTGTATGCTGATGATGCAGTACTACTTGCAAATATGAGACAAGAACTTAGACTAGCGCAGAATTTTGCTGATGTCTTTGAGCATTGTGCCTTGAGTGTAAATGCAGAAAAGAGTAAAGAGATGGTTACCGAGAGAGAAGGTGACTCCCAGTGCGATGTTACTGTGAATCAAGAGAGCCTAGAACTGGTGACAGAGTTCAAATACCTGGGTACAGTGATAGAAAAGAAAGGAAACTGTGCAAAAGTAGAGTGACACAAGGAAGGAAAGTAGCTGGTGCTATGAAGGCCTTGTTAAGGAACGGAGGTCTGAGTGCTGCAGCAGCACAGGGCTTACATGAACGAGTGTTAATGCCAACTTTAACATACGGATGTGACACTATGGTGTAGCATGAAAATGAAGTGCCATGAGTGGGAGCAGTGGAGATGGGAGTGCAGAGGAATGTATGTGGAGTACAGAGTGGGTAGGATACGAAATAATATGATTCATGAGAGATGTGGTGTAAGGAAGTCTGAGGACACCAGAATTGAAGAAAGTATACTGAGATGGTATGGTCATGTGGAAAGAATGGATAACAATGCAGTGGTGAAAAAGGTATATCTGAGCGAATTTGAAGGAGGGAGGATGCGACGTACGCCAAAGAGAAGGTGGAGGTAGATGGTGGATGAGTGTGTGAGGAAGAGAGATATGGAAGTCGGTGAGGCTAGGGGACTGACAAGAGATCGAGCTGGCTGGATGAATGTTGTAAGAAGTGCATGATCAGGGATTTGGCACCCATTTTTAATGTGACAGCATCTGGATTTACTTTATTGGATATGTTTATGTGTGGTGAATGTTTTTGGTGTTATCAGATAGACCCAGGATTCTGCGGGCTTGAATGATGAGTAAATGGAAATGTGGCCCATTGGACTGGGTAAACTTGGGCTGTCTGGACACTGCTACTCTCACCCTACCCTAGGGTGGGAAAGGAGGTCTGGATGATGATGATGATAAACCTGAATCAACCCAAACTTCAAAGCCATGCCATCTGTTCACCCATATCATTTTTGGAGATAAAATAATGTAGGTACAAAGGAAGAAAGGAACGAGAGAGAGAGAGAGAGAGAGACATATATGTATGAGAGCAAGTGTGTATATGTGTATATGTGTGAAGTGAGGAAGAGAGAAAGAACAAAAAGAAAAAAAAACAGTCTCTCACCGCCTGTATCCTCGCGAAGTCTTCCATTGTGTGTGAAAACTTCTTGTTGTGATTGTAAGTCTTAGCTGCAAATCCAATCCCAGCACAGTTAACTGCCACATCCAACCTACCAAACTTTTCTTTGCACAGATCCAAGGCACGCTGTACATCATCTGATGACGTTATCTGACGAGTACCAAACAAAGATTATGTATATATGTACACACACACACACACACACATACATATATATTTGTGGTAGGTACACACACACACACACACACACACACACACACACACACACACACACACACACACACACACACATATTTGTGGTAGGTGGGGGTGCTCACCATCCACTCACTCGATGTAGCGGTGCTGGCGGGTGCATGCCCTTTCCTCTCCTCCATCCTTCTTTCTTTCCATCCTCTTCCGTCTTTCTTTTCTTCATTCTTTCCTCTTCCTTCTGCCTATGGGTCACTCTACACTGAGTGACAAGCCAAATGGTTTCCTGTGCATCAGGAAACCAGTACTCCTGAGGTAGATGACAAGCTGGTGATAGGGAGAGCTGGAACTCCCGTTTCACCAGCCCTCAGGACTCAGTGCTGACCATCTCCTTTTGCTGGACATTTTCAGTGCCTCATTTACACAGAGAGTAGGCCAGCATACTCTCTTAATACCTTTATCTTCAACTGTCTACACCACACTACATGTGCATAAGATACAGCACCTTTTCACACTATCTTAGCAGTGGCCGCTGCAATAATACTGTCAAAAGAGGTGGTACCTCGGGTTGCCACCACCAGCAGGGTAGGGCTGGCAGCACAGGGTCCTCCCTGTCGTCATCATGCGACTGTGCCGGCAGCGACCGTTGCATTTTCCAATCTTGCTCGTCGGCAGAAAAGTGAAGGTGCAGCCTTATTCTTTACAAATATCCGTGGCCTTTGGACCAACCTAAATTCAGTTCATTTTTTCCTACACTCCATATCCCCTCTGGCCCTATTCCTCACAGAACCACAAATCTCACCCCATACTGAAATATCCCCATTTGTTTTCCCGGTTACCATCTTCTCACAAATTTTCGTAACAAGGGCGGCACCTGCTGTTATATTACATCTCAATAAGCAAAGATACTATCTTAAACTTCACTTCATTCAATTTTGATTACTCATTGTACAAACAGTTATCAAAATATTACCAAATAAATCTGTGTAGTCTATCGCTTCCCCAATGCCTCTTCAGAATCCAGTGTATTTGACTCAATATCCACACAGTTGAGTAAACTCAACCTTGCGCTTAGTACCAAAATTACCATTTTGGGTGATTTTAACGTACATAATGTTGAATGGTTATTGCATTCTGCCAGGACTGATGATGCTGGTCTAGATTGCGAGCTGTTTGCAGAATCATTTAATCTCACGCAGCTGGTAAAGCAACCAACCAGAATACCAGATAATCCTGACCATAATGCCCATCTCTTGGATCTATTTCTGACAAACAATCCAGATCAATACAGGATAGAGGTATTGGCACCACTTGGATCCTCTGACCACAATCTCATCAAAGCCTCATTAGTTAGCCCCCCCAAACCTCCCCATTCTGAACCTGTCGACCCAATGGCACTTTGATAGGGCAAACTGGGATGGGTTTAGAAATTATCTTCCGGACATTCTGTGGCAGTCCTTCTTCTCTAGTGATGCCAATTCTACCAAGCCCATATTAGTGACTTTATACTAGCTGGTATGGATTTGTTCATACCAAGTCAACAATTCACTAAAAGATCGAACTCTCTAAAATGGTTTGATAGCAGCTGTGCAAGAGCAACTGCCCAAAAGTCATTAGTATACAACAATTACTTAAAATCAAAAAGATTTGAATCACTCTGTCAATTTAAAATTGCTAGAAACCATGCAAAAGCTGTAATAAATCTCACTAATCAAACTTTCTTCATAATCAAGCATCAAAACTACTTAACAACCCTAATGACAATAGAATATTCTGGTCAACTCTTAATTCTTTCAATAATAACTTTAACAAGTCATCATCCATTCCCCCACTAAAATCTTCAGATGGCAACATTACAAATGACCCACATAGGAAAACAAATAGCTTTGCCAGCACATTTGCCAGAAATTCTACCTTGGAGGAAGTCAGCCAGAACGTCCAAGTATTAGAACTTGACTCTCCCGAAATTGTCCCACCTAAAATACAGACAAGATACGTAAAATCCATCCTAGACAATTTACCTACCAACAAAGCTCCAGGCCCAGATGGAATTCCTCCAATTGTTTTGAAAAAGTGTTCCCCAGAACTTGCACCTATTCTTGCTAAACTATTCAGACTATGCATACGTACTTCTTCAATCCCTAATTCATGGAAAGAAGCCAATATCCACCCAATTCCAAAGAAAGGAAGTTCCTCTGACCCCTCTGATTACTGACCAATAGCTGTCACATCTTCTCTTGGTAAAGTATTCAAAATTTTATTCAATAAGCACATAGTTAAACATCCCTAATCCAACAACTTAATTAGCGATAAACAATATGGTTTTCGCCATGAAAGATCCACCATTGACATACTTAACATCCTGACTCACAACATTCATCAATCAATCAACCTATATGGAGAACCTCACGCAGTAACCCTCGATATTTCCAAGGCTTTCGACAGAGTATGGCATCATTCCCTGCTGTCCAAACTCCCTTGCTATGGTCTAATGTCCTTTGTACCTCTGCTTGCCTCATATCTCAGCGATAGAAAAATAAGAGTAAAAATAGATGATGTATCTTCCAATTTCCACTCAATTAATGCCGGTGTACCACAGTGGTCAGTTCTGGCACCAACCCTGTTCCTGGCTCGTATTAATGATCTCTTATCTGTCACCAACAATCCCATATATTCAT
>JAGKTI010018848.1:0-17402 GCA_018397915.1 Birgus latro | reverse complement strand
CCCTGCAGGGCGATCCTATGCAGTGAACCTATGCTCGTTTGTGGCCAACAAGCATGGGATAAGCATGGCAGTTTGGTTCCCACTTGGATGCCACATTTATCTCTCTCCACACAGTTAACAGGGGCACCATAGCAGGCTCTGCTTCATCCTGTAATTTGGTTACTGTATATGGTTACCACCCAGTGTTGTACGTTGTTACTGGAATCCATTAGACTTGCACTGTGTGGAGCCACCTGAAGTAAAAGGAAGAGTTACAAAAGTGACAGGAAATAGAGGGAGAAGTAAGAAGAGAGGAAGAAAAACACAGAACCAAAATGAGAAAGGTGAAGGAAGAGGTAGGCAGTGCTACATCAAGCATGTGGATGATGGTTACCACCACCTACCACCATTTTAGTGCTGTAAATCGGGGAACTGCAAATCAGCTTTACAGGTGATAATGAAACATAAAGTGAGAATATTTCTATGCTTTTCTGGGGGACTGACAGTTAAAGTGAGAATATTTCTATGCTTTTCTGGGGGACTGATAGTTAAAGTGAGAATATTTCTATGCTTTTCTGGGGGACTGACAGCAAATACGAGCAAAAACAGCAGCATATCATCACGTGGATTTGCTGTATGGTAGATAACTGAAATGTTACTCACCTTAAAAGATAGATCTGTTGCGGGGAAAGAGTTAAGCCTGCATCCTGAGTGCTCCATCAAGTCTGACCGTTTCTCCATTCATCATGGGGTTGGTAATGATTGCCTGAACCATCATGGCAAACTCATCAGGCTCCCCAAGGCGTTGGGGAAAGGGCACTGTGGTGGCGAGGAACTTCTGAACCTTCTCAGGAAGCGATAGCAGAAGTGGAGTCTTGTAAAGGCCTGTTTGGGGAAGGGGAATGAAGTACCTCTTCAGTCTGGTGGCTTTATGGTTAGAAGACCTCAGTTACAGTGTTGGCCTTGCACTAATACAATACCCAAGAGGTGACTGGCAGTGTCTGAATACATGATTCCATCAAGGGAAGCAGGCTGGTCATCATTCATTCATTCATTATACAATCCAATGTTGCCCCACAAAGGAACATAGGAGCCCGGGGCTAGGCAAGTTGGTCCTGACATTTAAGATAAGAGTGACCAGCCTCACTCATCCATGAATGGCATTATGTGAGCAGTAAACCCCAACCACTGCATGCATATAAACCTTCACCAGCTCAATCCAATTGGAGCGCCGTAATTACCCACTAAATCACCAGGCGCCAAATTTTGGTTATGTGGTTGCCACCCAGCATAGTAAATGGTTTCCTGGTGTACAGGAAACCATTTGGTTTGTCACTCAGTGTAGAGTCACCCATAGGCAGAAGGACGAGGAAAGAACAAAGGCAAGAAAGAAGAGGGAGTGTGGTCATCTACCACTAAATGTACTGGACTACAGTTAGCTAGCTTTGCACCTCTACACCTTGAAGTGGGTAATATGGGATATGCTATTACAATTACTGTGCAGTCAGGTAACTGGGTGCAGAAGGTGAGAAGTGTTAATATTGGGGGGTGGGGTTGCGAGGGGTAGACCGAGAAAGACGTGGTACAAGGTCATTAAGTGTGACCTCAGGGTTAAGGGACTGAACAGGGAGGCTGCCACAGATTGAGCAGCATGGAAAGCCACCATTAGGTGACCAAGACTGATGCATGCAAGCATGTTAGAGCCTTCAAAAATGAAAACAGGTAATATATTTCCAGTTGATTCTTATGACTACCACAACATTTAGCACAGGAAAGCATCCTAACAGTGAAGAGATTAATGAAAGTAGGCTGTAGCACCAGCTGATCAAGGTGGTACTCCCAAGGAGAATGGGAATGCTGGTGATGGGGAGAACTGGAACTCCTGTTTCACTAGCTACCAGAATATCCGAACATCCCCCTTTGCTGACCTTTTCAGTGTGACACTAATATGGAGAGTAGACAAGCATACACTCCCAAATGCTTTCCTCTGTCTCATGCACTACCCTACATGTGCTTTACATATCACTACATCATACCAGCAAGGGCAAGCGGGCAGAAGAATTTGCCCCCGCTACCTAGTGGCGGACCTATTGAGGGGAGGCGTGACAAGGGCTCCGCCAGCATAGATTCGGGGGCCAGGATGGGATGGGGCTAAGACCTGTGCTAGAGGGCACAGGGCATTGCAGTTCCCAGGCTGCCACTTCCGCCCAATAGAAAGGAGTCTGAACCAGGCAGCAGCACCCCAGGAGGCTGCCCTATTAGTGGGTATATAACAGACATGGGGTCTATTACTGGGTTTCGATTACTATTACTTTCAACTATTCTCCATTATAATACTGTTATTATTACATTAGTGGTCATCTGTTACTATTACTCGGTCATCTATTTGTATTATTATTACTGTACTATTAAGATATTTCTTACGATAACTTAATTAAACTGAAAATGGTTATCTATCTATCTATAGCCCAACGCCCTAATCCCGCAAAGGGTGGCCGCAGACAAAATGCCTCCAAGTCGCTCTGTTACCCACCATTTGCCTACCCTCCCTCCAGCTCACTCCCCCCTCCCTCATATACCTCTCAACTCCCATCCCTCCACCTCATTCTCGGCCTTCCCCTCCCTCTCCCTCCCTCCACCTCATTCTCGGCCTTCCCCTCCCTATCCCTCCCTCCACCCCACCTCCATACACCCTCTTAGTCAGAGTTTCATTCTCCATTCTCTCCACGTGTCCATACCACCTCAGTGTATTTCTCCTAATCTTTTCAAGTACATCCACATCCACCCCACAACGTTCCTTCACTTCTTCATTCGCCAACCTGTCCCTCCATGTCACTCCACATGCTCCTCCCAAGTAACTCATTTCCACTGCTCTCACTCTTGACTTGTAACCCTCTAGCAAGGTCCATGCCTCGCTTCCATACGTCAGGGTAGGGATCACGATACTATCATGCAGTGACTTCTTGACTTCCATACTCACCTCCCTATTTCTCATCACTGCTTTCAATGAACCAACAACCTTCCTTCCCTGCTGTACCCTTTCCAGTATTTCATCCCCAAAACTTCCATCTTTACTCATCACACTGCCCAAGTACTTGAATGCACTCACATTCCCCATATCCTCACCATCCAACCTCACTGTGCATTCTGTAATTCTCATTATCATTGGGAGGCTGTTCCACGGAATGCACGAGTATGTCTAAAGCATCTGATGGCCAGTTAGTGTTGTTTCTTTTAGCTGGTTACTGCTGTTGTACGAGATGCAGCTGCCGTCTTAAATTATTATCAATAGGTTGACAATGCATATATAATTTATTTTGGACTAGTGAAGTGTCTGTAATAAGAAAGTTATACACAATTATCTATTACTTTGCCTTCTATTACTATTACTCTTACGGCCAGGAATTTGTGATCTATTACTATTACGTTAAAAACTCTGTAATAGTCTGTTAATTATACTATTACATATTACCATTACCCCATATATGGTGTATAATGCCGAGGCAGTTACAATACCGAGGTGCACTTGGAGGGTGTCCCTGTAGCTGTCCTGGCAGGATGCCTTGAGGCCAATGCCACAGCCATTGGTCATGGCTGGTGGGCTATAGGTCCCAAGTCCCACGCCTGGAATTGGGACTGTGTGGATGGGTGGGGCCTGTGGTTTATCACTCCCCGTTATTTTTACCGATTAAGACAAAAAGGGAGGAAAATCAAAGGAAGCCTGAGGGAACAATCTCACTAAGAGATAAGAGTGGCATCATGGATTGTGGGTAGTTTGAGGGGTAGAGCAGGGGAAGTGATAGAGACAATGAGTAGGAGGTGGGTAGATGTTGGATGTGTGCAGGAGGTTGGATACAGGGGTGGAGCAGCCAGAATGATTGCCAGGAGGGATTGTCAATACAAGGTATTTTGGCAGGGTGTGTTGGTTAACCCTTAAACCGCGGGGTTGTCAGAGGCGCGCCGTGCCCATCCCGCGGGGATATTCGCGCTCCGACTGCCTTTTTAAAAATATTTGCCAAAAATCAGTTATTAGTCCTAGAAAATTATAATTACATATGCATGTGGCACATACCTTCAGCTTTCTCCTGGGATGTTTTTTTTTTTAGCACTCGTCAACTACCATAGGACTTGTGGAGACTTCTGAAGTTGGGTAACTAAGTCTCCACTTTACACTTCCCGACTTCCCATAATATGAATACCACTGCCAGATATTAACACTAGAAACACTATTCAATGATTTCTAAGTAGTTTGGAACCCATACTCCAAAAAAAAAAACACTGTGAAAGCAATGTAAAATACGAGCGCATACAAGCCTCCCACTCGTGCTAATTCGCCGCTGGTATTCTGTCATTTCTTACTCATATACACACTCACACTTTATTATTTCTAGTACTTTATTACACTTATATACATCTACAGTCCTTTACCGCTTCCCACACAATGTTTAGTAGGGGTAGAGGTCACAAGGCCTTTTATAATGGGCACAAAAGGGGCAGAAATGGAGGGGCGCGACTGCAATGTGATTTCACCATGAAGGACGAGAGCGAACTGAATGTACAATATGTATCTCGGCAGCCAAGAGTTGAAAATGTCAGCTGCTAATGTACAGTATATGCTAAGAAATAAGTCGTAGGAAATCCAGACAATACATAATAAATTAGGTAGTTCCAGGTGAATATAAATATCACTCAGGCTTCTCCTTTCCTTTCTTATATACATTTATATTACAAGAGTAGCTCATACGGCATATTTCACGGGGAAAAAAAAAGCAGGGGAAATTAGCGAAAGAGTGCAGGTTGGATGTTGCCAAGTGATAATTAGCCAATTCCAGGCGTATGCCACTATCAATTACCTTATTTTTTATATATATATACAGTATATTATTTTGTATAAGAATAGGGCATAGCGCTCATTTCAATGGATGAAAACAGTGGAAAAATCCGGGGAAGATTTACTTAGCGCAGAGTGGCTGAGCAGACGACACGAGAGGGTAATGGAGGGGAGGTAGGGAGGGGAGTCTAGAATGGGGGAAAATGGCTAAATTGTCAACAATGGATGGGAGTACTGATGACAGTAGCAGCTCTGACTATTGTTGGACATTGGCAGTGCTGATAGATGATACAAGTCACCACCTGAAAGCCCAGGCGAATTAAAAAAAACACAGTCACAGAAGTGACGCCCCGCGGTATGATCCATTGCACCCGACCATCACGAAAGTGACGACCCGTGGTTTAGAGGTTAAGGAGAAATGTGTGGAATATGTCATGAATGTATTAAGAGTGAGAGAAAGGATAATAGTAGACTGGCTTATGCTCCACAGGCTTGATTGGATGATTCAGAAAAGGATAGATTCTGGGATGACTTAGTATGTGTGGTAAGTGGTTTGGAGGATGACGAAATTATAGTTTTGGAAGGGGACTTAAATGGTCATGTAGGTGAAGCAGTTCAGGAATATGAAGAGGTACCTGGATGTGCATATGGTACAAGGAATGAGGAAGGGGAAAGGATACTAGGGATTGGGGAGGCAATGAACATGACTGTGTGCAACACATTTTGAGAAAAGAGAGAGTAGGTTGATTACATATAAGTCCTGGGGATATAGTAGCCAGATATACTATTTTCTGGTCAGGAGGGCTGATAAGAGGTTGGTGAGGGATGTTACAGTTTTAGGGAGCGAGGGGTGTGTGCAGCAAAACAAGTTATTGATAATGTGACAAGGTGCTTAAGGAGCGGGTGATGAAAAAGAGGACCCATGCACCTAGGAGGAAAATATGGAAGTTGAAAAACCAAGCAGTGAGGGATGCTTTCTATACCAAGATGAGTAGAGTGGTGGCTGAACAGGGAGCTGCTGACAGAAGTGTTAATGAACAGACAGTACAGAGCTCTCAAGAACAATCTCCTAACAGATACTGATAGTGTGTGGATAGATAAGGAGGGGCCCTCCCCCAAGACATTAAGTAACTTGGTGGTGGGATGAGGGTGTAGTTGCTGCAGTTAAGGAGAAAAGAAGGCTTTTCCAGGAATGGAAATGGAGTGATAACAAAGAGGAATACTTGGCTGCCAAGCAGAGGGGAAGCAATGTGGTTTACTGGGCAAAATCTGAGACTCAGAGACTGTTACTTGATAACCTAAACAGCATGCAAAGGAAGAATGTGATATTTAAGGTGGCAAATCTGATGAAGAGGGAAAACAGGGATAACATATGTGAGCAGTGTGTGAAGAATGATGAAGGAAAGGTAGTTGTGAACAGTGGGGATATTAAAGACACCTGGAGAAAGCATTACAGCCAGTTGCTGAATGAGGAGTTTGACTTGAACAGGGAAATTTTGGAGCCACCAGAAACAGTGTTTGGCCCTTGGTCATTGACTGACGCTGCTACTGTAGGCAGGGCAATAGGAAGGATGCAAGTGGGGAAGGCAGCAGGTGTGTCTGGGTTGACTGCTGAAATGCTGAAAACCTCAGGAGATACAGGAGTGGGGTTAGTTACTGACTTGATAAATATGATTACATGTGAGTGTGTTGTCCCAGATGACTGGCTAAAGAGTGTAACTGTGTAATTGTAAATGCGTACAAGGGGATGGGTGATGTCCTGGAAAGAGGAAATTATAGAGGAATGAAGCTTTTGGACCAGATAATGAAGGTAATGTAGAGAGTTCTAAAAGGTACCAATATGATTAGAGAAAGAGCGATTACTGATGAGATGCAGTTTGGGTTTATGCCAGGCATAGCAACCACTGATGCCATATTCACTGTTTGACAGCTTCAGGAAAAATATACAGGAAAGAAAAGAGATCTGTACTTTGTTTCTGATGATTTGGAGAAGGCCTCTGAGTCCTTTAGGAGGTGGTGAAGTGGGCAATGAGAAAGTTTGGGATTGATGAGAGGCTGGTTAGGGTGGTTACGGCTATGTATGTGGGTGCTCACACCCAGGTAAAGGTGAATGGAGATTTAAGTGATGAGTTTTCTGTGAATGCTGGTGTACATCATGGGTCAGTCTTGAACCCCTTGTTGTTTATCATGGTACTTGAAGCCCTCTCACCTGACTTCAGAAATGGACACCCGTGTGAGATGTTGTATGCCGATGATTTGGTGTTGATTGGAGAGAATGAAAGGCAGAAAAAAGATTTAGTAAGTGGGGATATGGTATGGGGGACAAGGGCTTAAGAGTAAATGCAGATAAAACAAAAGTGATGGTATCTAAGGCTGGTGGCAGTACTGTCAAAGATGAGGGAAAGTGGCCATGTGTGATCTGCCACAAGGGCGTGGGAAGTAATTCATCTTGTGCAGTGTTTGTGATAAGTGGGTGCATAAGAGATGTAGTGGTGTTAGGCAGACTACGAGATAATACTGATTTCGTGTATGTGGTGTGCTGGGGAGAGCACGTGGAGACCGTAATGCGTGAAAAGACTGATCTTGCTGGGTCACTTAATTGTGTGGAAGAGGTTTGTTTGAGAGACATGGTATGTACTGGAGGTGGGACTGGAGCCAGCTCTGTGGATAGAGTGAGGAGTGGTTGGAAAAAGTCTGGGGAGTTGTTGCCTCTTGTGACATTGATAGGACTCTCCCTCCATGCTACGGGATCTTTGTATGCGGCATGTGTTAGAATTAAGATGATGTATGATAGTGAGACCTGGGCATAAAGGAAGAGGATATTCACAGGCTCAAATATACAGAAATGACAAAGATTAAAAGGATGTACAGTGAGTCCTTGAGTGTGAGGCCTGGGGGGGTTTAGAGGGATAATGAGACTGGAGTGCATTGGTGTTGTGATAAGGAGAGCTAGATTGAGATGGTTTGGGCATATGGAGAGGATGAAGGATGATAATTGGATGCAGAAAGCGAGAAGTGTTAACACTGGGGGTAGGGCTGTGGGAGGCAGACCAAAAAAGACCTGGGCTTAGGTCATTAAGTGTGACCCCACGGTAAGGGTCTGAACAAGGAGGCTGCCACAGATCGAGCAGCATGGACAGCCACCATTAGGTGACCAAGGCCAATGCATGCAAGCATGCTGGAGAAGAAGAAAAAAAAAAAAAAAAAAAAAAAAGAGTGTACAACTGTGCGATCTGATGCCCTTCCTAGCATCAATCAACAGCTTTTGGGTGGGACTGATCACTTGACTAGACCACACTGGCTACAATTATAATGAAGATACTGATGATGATTAATAGCAAAAAGAATGGTAAAATGACAATGCTTGAAATGTGAACCAATTTAATTACAACTCCATCATTACAATAAGTCCTTTTGTGCAATTAAGTCCATATTACAATGTGAAAAATTTGCTACCAGTAACAGTTCTAGTGCTACCTATGAAACTGATGTGTTGTCCTAATATTCAGTATCTGCTGCATAGAAAGTTTGTCATATTTCAGATGACATTCTTGATTTATAACAGACTGCCTGTGCCACTAATACTTAGGAAGTAACCAAACACCTAACAAGCAGCCACCAACCAGGAAGCTGCCAAACATCCAACAAGTAGTTACACACCCAGCAAGCAGCCACACACCCACCAAGCACCTACACACCCAACAAACAGCCAAACACTCACCTGGAGCGATGGTACACACTCTGATACCAATGACTGACAGATCTCTTGCAATGGGTAGTGTCATGCCCACGATGGCACCCTTACTGGCTGAATATGCGGCCTGACCAATCTGACCATCAAATGCGGCCACGCTGGCAGTGTTTACAATGACCCCTCGCTGCCCATCTGTGTTGGGTTCATTCTCATGCATGAGTGCCGCCGCCAGACGGATCACATTGAAGGTTCCCCCAACGTTCACCTGCAGATATACAGTATTTATATTATGGGTCTTATTCTCATGAGGTTAGGAAGCTTTCTAGCAATACTTCCTGTATATATATTTATATTTTTTTCTGCATATAACACTTTTTCTCTTCTGCATTTTTCAGCATATCCTTTTCATACTGATGGTGACTGCATTAGTAACATACAAAACTATATACTAACATACCTGATGCAAAAATAAAGTAGTAAGAGAGAGAGGTGCTACAGAGTCTCCTTAGCCAGCCTGGATGTGACTCCATGTCTTCATTATAAACTGACTTTATGTTCTTTTCATTGTGTGTCTTCATTATAAACTGACTTTTATGTTCTTTTCATTGTGTGTGGTAGGTGGGGGCACTCACCATCCACTCAAATGTAGTGCTGCTCTAAGGTGTCTGCTGTTTCCTCTCCTCCATCTTTATTTCCTTCCATCCTCTTCTGTCTTTCTTTTCTTCATTCTTTCCTCGTCCTTCTGCCTATAGGTGACTTTACACTCCCTCTTCTGTCTTTCTTTCCTTCATTCTTTCCTCTTCCTTCTGCCTGTGGGTGACTCTACACTGACATTCCAAATGGTTTCCTGTAAACCAGGAAACCATTTACTATGCTGGGTGGTAACCATATGACCAAATTTTGGTGCCTGGTGGTTTAGTTGGTAATTACGGCACTCCAATCTGACTGAGCCAGTGAAGGTTTATATCCAAGGGGTAGTTGGGGTTTACTGCTCATGTAATGCCATTCAGGGATGAGTGTGGCTGGTCACTCTCATCTTAAATGTCAGGACCAACCTGCCTAGCCCCAGGCTCCTACGCTCCGCATGGGGGAACGTAGGATTGGATGATGAAATTATGTTCTTTTCTGTTATTAATCCATTATCTTCATTGTATTTATCTGTTCTTGCAATCTTCTTATGATTTTATTCAAATCAGGATGGACTTCTTGTACTAGGGGGGTTAGATATACAGATCATTAACCCCTAAAGATTGGTCCCTGTTGTGAAACGTGTCATACGGATTTCGGTTCCCATTCCAGAAGATTCAGACACTTATGTTCTCAGCTACTGCTCTACAATAAATAATCATAGGACATTGAAACATCAATCATTTTTAAGCTAAAGAATTGTACTTTGCTGGGTGTAAAGGTTTTTATGATAGGTGTAATAGTTTTCATAGCGATTTCTGAAAAAACGACCTACCTTTTGCAAAAAAAATGCCCACTCTTGACGGTTGAATATATAAATGCCCGCTAACCTCAAGGGGTTAATAAACCCTTTCACTGCAAAAGACCCAAAGTTGAGTAAGACAATCTGGGAGCAGTAGAAATAAAATAAAAAGAACACTGTGCAACTTCAAGGGGCTATGTCCCTAACAAATTTAACTAAAATTGTAAATCAAAATTCCAATTTACAGTAGCAGTTGTATGGGAAAACTTGTGGTAGATGATAATGTATCCCACGAGTTGCAAACCATTACTGTACTAAACTTTCCCTCAAGAGGTGTTAAAAAATAAAAAACACAAAAACTCCTACGTAAATTGCTGAACAGTAAGAGGAAACTGATAGAATACTGCAAGATTCTGTGAAGAGCATTAACAAACTGCTGCTAAATGGAAAAAAATACAGTATAAAGTTACAAAATCTGCAACTGTACACATCCTTAGCTTATTACAGTATAACAAGGGCTGTCGGTACTGTGTGTGTGTGATCTGAAATTCTCTCTGCCTATAGGTTGTATTTTTATAGGCTTAAGGGGGGGTGTAGTTACAATTCATTTCCAGTATATTTTTGTATAATGGAACACCTGTACATTGTTAATGGAAGTTGTCTGAAAAAAAAAAAAAATGAGAACATGCAGTAATTTTTAAAAACTGCATACAGGATAACAGTGTATGGTGGTACATAAATTACACAACTCAGTTTTCATGAATTGCAGGAATGGTTCGGTTAGCATTACCAGTGTTAGCCCAACATCATTTTCTGTTTTCCATGACCCTCTTGATTGTTTACAGTCCTTACTTTTTTATGCTTATTCATTTCATGGTTGATTAGTAATACATGCATGGCTGTTTAGTAATTTCATGAAATAGCCTAGATATTTGCAAATCTCACATCAGCAGACTGAACTGTCTCTGCAACACATTTAACAGGGAATCACAATTTATAGACCACCAATATACAGGAGGAAGGGAGGAGGAAAGTAGATCAAGAAGAAAGGCAAAAAGGACTGTTTAAGGAGGGTGCAGAAAAAGAGATGAAGGAAGAAGAATACTGTCATATACAGGAATAAATCCAAAAGCAAAATGTGCCTGGGAGCCTCCTGAATCTTAGGGAACAAAACACTTCATGTAACAGATTCAAAAGTACTGGTAAATTATACGTACAGTAAGTTATTACAAGTTAACCCTCTTGATGTTCCTATCTGTTGCTTGTCTATGCCTTAAAACAGCAACGGACTGCCACAAACAAATTATCTCCACATTAACATGTCTTCTACCATTTGGCTGCCTGCTCTCCAACTCACACACCCTTTTTCTCACATAACAGTATTTATTTACTCCATCCCTCCATTTCTCCTCCTCCATCTCACTCATACACTCTCCTAATTAGTAACTCATTCTCCATCCTCTATTCTATTAATCAATCAAGTAAACTTATTCCATGCTTCCTTTTACAGAACCCCACATAAATACTGGACAGGGTACAGCTGTTTCTATGAACTGGAGATAAAACCAAGTGCTAAAATCAGCTAATTACTTCCCAAGAGTTGCTGGTAACTGGGGGGGGGAAACATGTGTGTAACAAGATCTGGAACAATGTAACTCCCTGCTTAGGCTTTGATTGTTTACATAAGGCTGTTTCCTGTCTAAGTGTCGTATGCTAAGTAGCTTTGAAGATTTGTATCATTCATATCATTTACAAAGGCTCCAACTGCTTGCATGCGTCGGCCTTAATCAGGTAATGGCGGCTCTCCACAATGCTTGATCTCTGGCAGCCTCCCTATTCAGTACCCTATCCCTGAAGTCACACTCAGTGACCTCGTCCCACATCTTTTTCGGTCTGCCTCTCACAACCCTACCCTCAACATTCACTCACTTTCCACACCCTATTGTCATCCTCCATCCTCTCCTGATGCCCAAATCATCTCAATCTACTCCTCCTCATCACAACACCAATACATTTTTCCCATCCTTCCTCTCAACTCTTCAATCGTAAATCTAGCCCCCCCAGGTATTGCATTCAAGGACGCACTGCGCATCCATCTAATCATTATGTAACACCCTTTCCTCTTCTGCACATTACACCTCAGTAATCTCTTGTACCAATATGTTATTGGTGCACTCAAGACCAGTATTAAAATGGGAAAAATAGAACATGAGAGACTGTTACGGAAAACAGGCCAAATAAATCACTATGGAAGAGGTGCTATGAAACCTCTGAATGCTAATTAGAATAAGACCCAAAGAGTGATGATTGTGTGGCTAGTTACTAAAGCTATAGCTATTTCACTCTTATCGTGTTACTTCCCAGGGTCAATGGAAACCAACCATCTACTACCCACTAGAACCCTCCAGTCTGACTACATATGACCATTAACTGAACTGAAATGGATTAGAGATCTTCAATGGTTAAAATAAATGCAATAAAGGCACATAATCTTCACTCTAGGCAGAGGACTCGTGTGCAAGTACATAAAGAATGTTCAAGCTAATTTTTATCACTGTCATACAGTAGTTAGTTTCATCCCACAACTTTTCTTTCTCTAGGCCTTCAGTTTCCAGAAACCACTTGGAAGTAATTAGCTGGTTTTGATTCTTCAATTAAGAAACCCTTTACAGGATGCTAGATGAAAGAATAAGCAGATAAACATATATGAATAAGACTACCATAATCTACCGGTATTAACTCTTACAGCTATGAACACACCTACGTATTTCACCCTAATGCCAGCCGGTAGCATAAAGCTTGTACCAAGTCTTTCAAAACAAGCAAACTTTTTAATAACTTTAGACACCTGGATATACATAATTTCAAATTTCTGAAGATGGGGTAATATTCTGATACCAAGATGACTTTGCCTAATTATCTGCAAGCAGTCAATTCTTCAACCTTTTATATAATTATACCTGAGTGATGAACAGGGTGGAATCAGGCATGGCAGAGGATGTGTGGATCAAATATTAGCATTAAGGCAGATAGTGGAGAAGGCTTGTGACAAGGACTATAAGGTGTTAATGACATTCATGGATCTGAAAAAGGCATACAACAAAACAGACAGAGAAGGACTGTGGAAGGTTTTGTGCATGTAGGGTGTAGATGGTAAGCTGCTAGGTGCTGTCAAGCGTTTTTATGATAGTAGTGAAGCTTGTGTAACAGTAAATGTGCATCTAAGTGAGTGGTTTACAATTGGCGTGGGCATGCGACAAGGTTGTGTGATGTCCCCATGGTTGTTCAATATATGTACAGATGAGGTGATGAGAGACGTAAAAACACGAGTAATGGAGAGAGGGATGGCATTGGTACTGCATGGTGATAGATGGAATACCTCAAATATGTTGTATGCTGATGATGCAGTACTACTTGCAAATATGAGACAAGAACTTAGACTAGCGCAGAATTTTGCTGATGTCTTTGAGCATTGTGCCTTGAGTGTAAATGCAGAAAAGAGTAAAGAGATGGTTACCGAGAGAGAAGGTGACTCCCAGTGCGATGTTACTGTGAATCAAGAGAGCCTAGAACTGGTGACAGAGTTCAAATACCTGGGTACAGTGATAGAAAAGAAAGGAAACTGTGCAAAAGTAGAGTGACACAAGGAAGGAAAGTAGCTGGTGCTATGAAGGCCTTGTTAAGGAACGGAGGTCTGAGTGCTGCAGCAGCACAGGGCTTACATGAACGAGTGTTAATGCCAACTTTAACATACGGATGTGACACTATGGTGTAGCATGAAAATGAAGTGCCATGAGTGGGAGCAGTGGAGATGGGAGTGCAGAGGAATGTATGTGGAGTACAGAGTGGGTAGGATACGAAATAATATGATTCATGAGAGATGTGGTGTAAGGAAGTCTGAGGACACCAGAATTGAAGAAAGTATACTGAGATGGTATGGTCATGTGGAAAGAATGGATAACAATGCAGTGGTGAAAAAGGTATATCTGAGCGAATTTGAAGGAGGGAGGATGCGACGTACGCCAAAGAGAAGGTGGAGGTAGATGGTGGATGAGTGTGTGAGGAAGAGAGATATGGAAGTCGGTGAGGCTAGGGGACTGACAAGAGATCGAGCTGGCTGGATGAATGTTGTAAGAAGTGCATGATCAGGGATTTGGCACCCATTTTTAATGTGACAGCATCTGGATTTACTTTATTGGATATGTTTATGTGTGGTGAATGTTTTTGGTGTTATCAGATAGACCCAGGATTCTGCGGGCTTGAATGATGAGTAAATGGAAATGTGGCCCATTGGACTGGGTAAACTTGGGCTGTCTGGACACTGCTACTCTCACCCTACCCTAGGGTGGGAAAGGAGGTCTGGATGATGATGATGATAAACCTGAATCAACCCAAACTTCAAAGCCATGCCATCTGTTCACCCATATCATTTTTGGAGATAAAATAATGTAGGTACAAAGGAAGAAAGGAACGAGAGAGAGAGAGAGAGAGAGACATACCTGCATGAGTGCAAGTATGAATGTGTTTATGTGTGAAGTGAGGAAGAGAGAAAGAACAAAAAGAAAAAAAAACAGTCTCTCACCGCCTGTATCCTCGCGAAGTCTTCCATTGTGTGTGAAAACTTCTTGTTGTGATTGTAAGTCTTAGCTGCAAATCCAATCCCAGCACAGTTAACTGCCACATCCAACCTACCAAACTTTTCTTTGCACAGATCCAAGGCACGCTGTACATCATCTGATGACGTTATCTGACGAGTACCAAACAAAGATTATGTATATATGTACACACACACACACACACACATACATATATATTTGTGGTAGGTACACACACACACACACACACACACACACACACACACACACACACACACACACACACACACACATATTTGTGGTAGGTGGGGGTGCTCACCATCCACTCACTCGATGTAGCGGTGCTGGCGGGTGCATGCCCTTTCCTCTCCTCCATCCTTCTTTCTTTCCATCCTCTTCCGTCTTTCTTTTCTTCATTCTTTCCTCTTCCTTCTGCCTATGGGTCACTCTACACTGAGTGACAAGCCAAATGGTTTCCTGTGCATCAGGAAACCAGTACTCCTGAGGTAGATGACAAGCTGGTGATAGGGAGAGCTGGAACTCCCGTTTCACCAGCCCTCAGGACTCAGTGCTGACCATCTCCTTTTGCTGGACATTTTCAGTGCCTCATTTACACAGAGAGTAGGCCAGCATACTCTCTTAATACCTTTATCTTCAACTGTCTACACCACACTACATGTGCATAAGATACAGCACCTTTTCACACTATCTTAGCAATGGCCGCTGCAATAATACTGTCAAAAGAGGTGGTACCTCGGGTTGCCACCACCAGCAGGGTAGGGCTGGCAGCACAGGGTCCTCCCTGTCATCATCATGCGACTGTGCCGGCAGCGACCGTTGCATTTTCCAATCTTGCTCGTCGGCAGAAAAGTGAAGGTGCAGCCTTATTCTTTACAAATATCCGTGGCCTTTGGACCAACCTAAATTCAGTTCAATTTTTCCTACACTCCATATCCCCTCTGGCCCTATTCCTCACAGAACCACAAATCTCACCCCATACTGAAATATCCCCATTTGTTTTCCCGGTTACCATCTTCTCACAAATTTTCGTAACAAGGGCGGCACCTGCTGTTATATTACATCTCAATAAGCAAAGATACTATCTTAAACTTCACTTCATTCAATTTTGATTACTCATTGTACAAACAGTTATCAAAATATTACCAAATAAATCTGTGTAGTCTATCGCTTCCCCAATGCCTCTTCAGAATCCAGTGTATTTGACTCAATATCCACACAGTTGAGTAAACTCAACCTTGCGCTTAGTACCAAAATTACCATTTTGGGTGATTTTAACGTACATAATGTTGAATGGTTATTGCATTCTGCCAGGACTGATGATGCTGGTCTAGATTGCGAGCTGTTTGCAGAATCATTTAATCTCACGCAGCTGGTAAAGCAACCAACCAGAATACCAGATAATCCTGACCATAATGCCCATCTCTTGGATCTATTTCTGACAAACAATCCAGATCAATACAGGATAGAGGTATTGGCACCACTTGGATCCTCTGACCACAATCTCATCAAAGCCTCATTAGTTAGCCCCCCCAAACCTCCCCATTCTGAACCTCTCAGGGTGACCCAATGGCACTTTGATAGGGCAAACTGGGATGGGTTTAGAAATTATCTTGCGGACATTCTGTGGCAGTCCTTCTTCTCTAGTGATGCCAATTCTACCAAGCCCATATTAGTGACTTTATACTAGCTGGTATGGATTTGTTCATACCAAGTCAACAATTCACTAAAAGATCGAACTCTCTAAAATGGTTTGATAGCAGCTGTGCAAGAGCAACTGCCCAAAAGTCATTAGTATACAACACTTACTTAAAATCAAAAAGATTTGAATCACTCTGTCAATTTAAAATTGCTAGAAACCATGCAAAAGCTGTAATAAATCTCACTAATCAAACTTTCTTCATAATCAAGCATCAAAACTACTTAACAACCCTAATGACAATAGAATATTCTGGTCAACTCTTAATTCTTTCAATAATAACTTTAACAAGTCATCATCCATTCCCCCACTAAAATCTTCAGATGGCAACATTACAAATGACCCACATAGGAAAACAAATAGCTTTGCCAGCACATTTGCCAGAAATTCTACCTTGGAGGAAGTCAGCCAGAACGTCCAAGTATTAGAACTTGACTCTCCCGAAATTGTCCCACCTAAAATACAGACAAGATACGTAAAATCCATCCTAGACAATTTACCTACCAACAAAGCTCCAGGCCCAGATGGAATTCCTCCAATTGTTTTGAAAAAGTGTTCCCCAGAACTTGCACCTATTCTTGCTAAACTATTCAGACTATGCATACGTACTTCTTCAATCCCTAATTCATGGAAAGAAGCCAATATCCACCCAATTCCAAAGAAAGGAAGTTCCTCTGACCCCTCTGATTACTGACCAATAGCTGTCACATCTTCTCTTGGTAAAGTATTCAAAATTTTATTCAATAAGCACATAGTTAAACATCCCTAATCCAACAACTTAATTAGCGATAAACAATATGGTTTTCACCATGAAAGATCCACCATTGACATACTTAACATCCTGACTCACAACATTCATCAATCAATCAACCTATATGGAGAACCTCACGCAGTAACCCTCGATATTTCCAAGGCTTTCGACAGAGTATGGCATCATTCCCTGCTGTCCAAACTCCCTTGCTATGGTCTAATGTCCTTTGTACCTCTGCTTGCCTCATATCTCAGCGATAGAAAAATAAGAGTAAAAATAGATGATGTATCTTCCAATTTCCACTCAATTAATGCCGGTGTACCACAGTGGTCAGTTCTGGCACCAACCCTGTTCCTGGTTCGTATTAATGATCTCTTATCTGTCACCAACAATCCCATATATTCAT
>JAGKTI010018846.1:0-17404 GCA_018397915.1 Birgus latro | reverse complement strand
CCCTCCCCCCCTCCACATCACATACACTATCCTCATCAGTTTCTCACTCTCCATCCTGTCCACATGGCCAAACCACCTTAGTGTGTTTCTCCTAACGCTTCCTATCACATCCACATCCACACCACAACATTCCTTCACTTCCTCCTTTGTCAGTCTGTCTCTCCATGTGACTGCACATGCTTCTCTCAAATAACTCATTTCCACTGCCCTCGCTCTTGACTTCTGTCCTTCCAACAAGGTCCAAGCTTCACTTCCATACGTTAGAGTTGGTATCATAATAGTTTCATGTAGAACCTTTTTCACTTCCTTGCGCACTTCCCTGTTTCTTGTCACTGCTTTCAACGAATCAGCAACCTTTCTTCCCTGCTGCACCCTTTCAAGCACTTCGCCATTTAAACTTCCATCCTTACTCATCACACTACCCAAGTACTTAAATGCACTCACATTCTCCATATCCTCCCCATCCAATCTCACTGTACATTCACTGNAGCACTTCACCCTCCAGACTTCCATCCTTACTCATCACACTACCCAAGTACTTATACACACTCACTTTCTCCATATCCTCCCCATCCAATCTCACTGTACATTCACTGTCTCTCAAAGACCATAACTTTGCCCATCCCTACATTCATCTTTAGATTCCGTTTCTTACACACTCTCCCAAACTCATCTACCAAGCCTTGCAGCTCCCCTTCGTCTTCGCTCAACAACACAGTATCATCTGCAAACAACAGTACAGGGAGTTTCCACACACTGCCCTCTCTCACTAGGGCCACTCCAACATCCACTGCCCGACCTTGTATCTCTTTTATAACCCCATCCATATACAGATTGAACAACCATGGAGACATGACACATCTTTGTTTCAATCCATCCTTCAAATAGAAAAATTCACTCAGTTCACTATTCACACGCACTGCAGCCTTAGCACCTTCATACATACTCTTCACGGCCTTCGGTAGCTTCCCATCTACTCCATATATTCTTAATACTTACCACAATCCTTGTCTATCCACCCAATCATACGCTTTCTCCAGATCCAGGAAGGCTACTTACAACTTCTTTCCCTTCTCTAGAAACTTTTCCACCAAAGATCTAAGAATTAATATCTGATCTACACAGCCTCTTCCCTTCCTAAAATCTCCTTGTTCTTCTCCAACTAATCCCTCTGTTATTTCCCCAACTCTGTCAATAAGTATCCTTCCATATATTTTTCCTATTACACTGAGAAGGCAAATGCCCCTATAATTACCACACACTTCTTTTTCCCGAAAGAATAACGTCCATAATTTACAAGTCACACTCAGATGGCTCTTGGACATAGAAGCAATAACCATTCCAGGGATAATAAAAGAAGTACTGCCTGAGGGCCTCCCAATCAGCAGCTCCAAAGTGCCACAATCGTCACTTCTTGGGGGGGTCCACAGGCCTTAATGGAGCATTAGGACAGATTAATGGTTGTGATAAGGGGAGCCAGACGGAGGAAGAAGGTTAAATGCTTAAGCAGAAGGATTGCTGTAAGAATGAGGTCATGTTGGAACGATCTCCAAGTATATATTGGTTATCTTTCTTCATCAGAATTGCCATCTTAAATACCACATTCTTCCTTTCAGTACTATTTATGTTATCCAGTAAAAGTCTCTAAAACTCAGATTTTGCTCTGCATTCTCTTGCCTCGTGTTATGCTACGTGTTCAGAGGTCAACTTCTTGTCCTCTGAACATGAGCGACTGATCCGGGGTTCATTTTGACACCAGGTCTAGAGCATACAACTAGAGGAACAGGGCATAAAAACTCGGGTCAACCAACCTTACACGTATACTGCCTTAGAATCAGTACTTAACGCAATATCGACACAACACACTGTACAGGTAAAAGGCACAAGACAGGAGGACTCTGGTATGGGCTGCTGAGGACTTGGGCTTCTCAAAGGTGTCATCTAGTAGTGGGAGGGGTCTCGTCAGGTGTGCCCTCCCACGGGAGGCACGGGACCACTGCCAGAGGCTGGGTTATCCTGAGTGGGCTGCTGGGTGGCGTGGAGGGAGGCCCTTTCCTAGTGGGGCCTCGGTGGGGAGGCTGGCCCCAGGGACTGGGGCTGAAAAAAGTGAGCAGGCACACTTGCTTGTACCCACTCCTAGAGGAGGCCTGCTTGTCGATGGGGCTGGGGAGGTTATGCCCTGGAGTCCTGGGGGCACCCCTGGGTGACTGAGGGCTGCGGTCTCATTCGGGTCAAGCTGACGTCAGGGGCAGCCTTTGGTATCCTTTCCTTTGGGAGTCTGACAGCAAGGGGCATCGTTTGGGGGCTGGCTGCAGGGCACGGATCCCCAGACTCACCACGGGGCCTCATCAGATCTCCTCCAGCTGCAACCCTGCCGGGGAACTGCCTCTGTGGGGAGAGAGAGATGTGTGTCCCGCTCGGCCTTTGATTGGGTGAGGCAAACACGGGAACTCCATGAGGGGCTTCACAGTGGTAGCAGGTGAGGGATGTATGGTGGCCAATCCCTCCCCGGGGGGATGGTGGCCGTCACCGCAGTTCCACTAACCCCTGGGATAGCAGGTGAAGGGCGTACGGTGGCCGACCCTTCCCCGGCATGGACGGTGGCCGTCGCTGCGGTCCTGCTCCCTGTGGAGGTGGCGGACAAAGGACAGACGGTGGCCGATCCTTCCCCGGAAAGAATAGTGGCTGTCACCTCGGTTCTGCCCTTCTCTTGGGTCACAGCTGAGAGAAGTATGATGGCCGATCTCTCCACGGTGCCGACGGTGGCTGTCACCACGGTGATGTTTCCAGCAGAGGCTGCAGGTGAAGGATGCATTGTGGCTGACCCTTTCCCGATGTGGATGGTGGCCGCCGCCGTGGTTCTGCAAGGGGCAGTACCAGAGAAGCTTACTGTGGTTGACTTCTCCCTGATGTGGATGTCGTCGTGGTGATACCTGGGACTGAGTGAATACAGGTCCCACCCCGATCCTGGCAAGTGCTGGCCCAGCTGGAGAGAAGTCTGCCGATGTTCTTCCGTCTGTCTCCGTTGACGGGAAGAGGGGCGCAAGGTAGTGGGGGACATTGGACTGTCTGGACAAGGCCATTTGCATACCCTATGCACCTCCCTGTGGTCTCCCCCTGGGGTGGGTGTAGCGCCACCCTTTCTGTGGTCTCCCGTTGGGGTGGGTTTTTCACCACCATCGTGGGGGGAAAGTCACGTCCCCATGGCTGGAGGTGATAGGTGTCCCGTTGGGTCATATATCATGAAGTAATGGGGAGGATTCTCAACAGTGTATTGAATATATGTTGTTCCCAGGTGGCTGCATGGGTCCCCAAGTACGCAGCGGTGACGAGTCACCTGGCTTGGATGAGTGTGTCATCCAGGATGCCGTCGTAGGTGAGGGTGTCTGGCTGTGACAAGGCTACGACTTTCTTCAAGAATGGTGTGACTGCCTGCATCACGATTTGGGTGAATTTCGCCCATGTCAGCTCCGGAACGATCTCGGTGGCAATATTTGACACTGCTTTGCCGAGGTAATTGCTATCTTGTCCCTGTCGTGGTCAAATCCTATGTCTAGCAGTGGCTTAACCATGGACAGGTATGTGTTAATATCATATTGTTTGGGGTCGAAATTTGGCAACTGCACGTGTGGTTTGGCCGCCATCTTTCTAAACTTTCCTTTATGTTCCTTGTCGCTCTCTGACTGCATCAAGAACCACCGTTAGCCACCAGTGTTATGCTACGTGTTTAGAGGTCATCTTCTTGTCCTCTGAACATGAGCAACTGATGTGGGGTTTCCTTCAAGACTGGGTCTAGAGCATGCAACTAGAGGAATAGGGCATAAAAACTCGGGTCAACCAACCCTGCACGTATATTGCCTCAGAACCAACACAGTACTTAACACAATATCAACACAATACACTGTACAGTAAAACCTCTCGGATGGCGATCATATTAGTCTGGCACAATCGTCGCTATCCATGAAACCGCTATCTTTGGGGCAAACTTCTTACCTAAATATATCAAAATAGTTTGGAGCTTTTTACAATTCACCCCATTTTTCAGTTTTCAGTCATATAAACATGTATGATATTGCTAAATGAAGACCGGTGTATATTAGACATGGAGGAAGGATATATAAATTTACTTTTTATTGGTTTGGAGTGTTGTTTATTGAATAAGACACACTAGAAGTTGCCTTGGGGTCTACTGGGGGCTTGGGCGGGGGCATTCTTGCTCTCGCTGTCCCTCATATTCACTCTTAATGCCTGCCCCCCATTGATTTGCCTCTTGATCTAACCTCACCCCCTTGAGGCAGTAAAGTTTGCTGGGTTTTCACACCTTTCTTATCACACAGAGCTTTTTAAACTTACACTGCCTGTCCCCTGATTTCTGGCCCATCAACACTTGCATTCTCCTTCAGGCAACAGGCTAGCCATTTCATAACATAATGATCAGTAATAACCAAAAGTCTGTTATTCTCTGTTGTGTCATGCATCGCCCGTCTGGCACCACCAACCCCTCCATAAAAAAACTTTTCAGTCACCTTTAGTGTTTCTTTAATATGATCCATTCATTACCTAATATTTCTGACACTTGGCTTGGGCACATTTAATTGTTTCAGTATGTCACATGTCTTCGCTCCTTCCTGTATAAGTTTGATAATCTTCTCCTCCACTGCGTACTGTTTCTTGGCTTTACCATGCATATATTCCCGTAACTTCTCCACACTTTTATCACTCTTTGATGTCCCTGGTCTTTCGTCTGCACCATGACCACCATCTTGTCCATCATCACGACCCATGCCAGAGGTAGAAGCTATTAAATTTAGGGAACAATTGCCGACCGACGTCAGAGCAGGAGAAAAAGCCAACACGTGCTAACTAGGAGGGGGGGGGACGTGTGACGTCAGGCTAAATATCGATTACCTTGTGTACGTCGTCAGGGTTGCAAGGGTACCTACCTTGGCAACTCTGCCGGCCAGGTGGTCACTATCAGCGCAGTGGTTCTCGCTATCCGCCGTGCATGTTTTTTTTTTATATCCTGTCGCTATCCCTAAAACTGCTATCCAAACCAACGCTCTGCGCGGGGTACTACTGTACAGGTAAAAGGCACAATGAGACAGGAGGACTCTGGTTTGGGCCACTGGGGATTTGGGCTTCTCACAGGTGTCATCCAGGTGTGGGAGGTGTCACATCAGGTGTGCCCTCCTGCAGGAGGCACGAGACCACTGCCAGAGGCCAGGTCATCCAGAGTGGGCTGCTCGGTGGCATGGAGGGATGTCCTTCCCTAGTGGGGCCTTGGTGAGGAGGTCAGCCCTCGGGACTGGGGCCAAACAGAGCAAGCAGACCCACGCTTGTTTGCGCCTGGAGGACTGCTTGCTAATGGGGCTGGAGAGGTCAAGCCGCAGAGTCCTGGGGGCATCCCTGGGTGACTGAGGGTTGCGGTCTCGTTCAGGTCGAGCCGCCGTCAGGGGCTGCCTGCGGCGTCCCTTCCTTCAGGAGTCCAACAGCAAGGGACGTCGTCGAGGCACAAGCTGCAGGGCATGGATCCCCAGACTCACCATGGGGCCTCACCAGATCTCCAGCTGCAACTCCACCGGGGAATTGCCTCTGTACAGAGAGAGAGAATTGTGTCCTGCTCGGCCTCTGGATGGGTGAGGCAAGCAAGGGATGTCCTCTGCAAGGGGCATCACAGAGGCAGCAGACGAGGGAAGTACGTTGGCCAACGTCTCCCTGAAGCGGACTGTGGCTGTCGTCACGATGCTACCTGGAACTCTGTGAATACAAGTCTCACCCTGATCCTGGCGAGTGCTGGCCCAGTCTGCCAGGGCAGCGTTCTTCCATCTGGCTCCGTTGAGGGGAAGAAGGGTGCAAGACAGTGGGGGACATTGGCCCGTCTGGACTGGACCCTTTGCACGCCCTATGCGCCTCCCTGTGGTCTGCCAATGGGGTGGGTGTTACGACATCCTGTCCGTGGTTCCTCCAGGGGGTGGGTGTTGTGCCACCCCTTCCGTTGTCTCCCATTGGGGTGGGTATTTCACCTCCTTTCTGTCCCTACGCTTGATCGGCAATTTGTCTATGTTATAAGGTCTGGTGGCTGTAAGATCTAGTGGTTTTAATGTCTGGTGGTTTTAAGATTCGATGATTGGAAGGTCAGGTGGTTGCAATGTCTGCTGGTTGTGCGAATGAGTGCTTCTAAGATCCGGTGGTTGTATGACCTGGTAGTTATTATGTCAAACTTATAAGGTTTGGTGGTTGTATGTTCTGGTGATTGCAATGTACGGTGATTGGAAGGTTTGGTGGTTGTAAAGTTTGCTGGTTGTAAGGTTTGGTGGTTGTTAGGTACAGTGGTTGTATATGGTTTAGTGGTTGTATGATCTGGTTGTTGAATGGTTGGTGGTTGTATGGTTTTGTGGTTGTATGGTATGGTGGGTATAAAGTCTGTTAACTGATGCACTTAAACATTTCCTTGTTTTTCCCCTGTCTTTAGTTATAAAACTGCACACTTCCTACACACTGTCTTCGGTTTTCTCGCTGTGATCCAAGTATGCTTAAAAAGTTCTAACTTACTGCCACACTCTCTCTTTTCGACCATAAATATAACATTATGGATAAACAAACGTACTTATTTGCCTTTACATTTAGCTTAACCCACCATTAACATGACCATCTTTGCTCTCGTCCTTCTCGATGTTTACTGAGTCTGCTTGTCCGTTGCGCTGGATGGTAATGTCCTCAGCGGTAGACTCCACAGTTGCATCATACTCCTGCAAATACAGCATACGTTGATAGTTCTCAACAGATAATGAAGGGATATGGTATACTGAAGACAATTAATTTTTTCTTATCGTGATTGCACGTAATTCACAACTCTTTATGATAACAGGAATTGAATCAGTTTGGTGTTGGCCAACTCGCTTGCCAGTCTGACTACACTTGCTATAACCTGATCTGAGAAAGTTTACTGATGTTCATTATTTTATAACTAATGTACCATAATTTGAACAAGATAGTGAGGTACAGAAATGGACGAATCAAGGGAAGTGACAGGTGATCGAACAGCTTAGATTAGTTAGGTATAGAGGAACACATGACGAGTGTTAAGCACGTTTTCTTTACTTAATAGTCAGTGACTTTTATTTATCTAAGTGAATATCGATGGCTGTGTGTTGAAGCTGGTGGCATTAACTTACGGACATGATTAGTCTATTATTTTATTGCACCTGACGCCAGAGGATCATTATCAGCTGAGAGTGAGTCATGAAGTGTGTCGTTTTCAAACTGACGTTGGTGAATTCGTAACACCTTTCCATTGGCGAATAATCTGCACAGTATACCTCGATAACCTCTCGTACAATACGAATGAACACTATATCTCTTATGAAGCATATAATAAATAACATACAAAAGAATGTTAATGATCAGTCTGTGAAGTAAATCGCAAAGGAAGAGGTGCTAAGAATGTTTTTATGCCGCCTTTTATACATTCTTTGTCTAGCATAATTGCGTAAATGTCATGATTAGCTAAAAATAGCAAACGTCTGACTTTCTTCAATCACCTGCGTCCCCATTGCTGCATATACTCATGACAGACAACCAGCACATTACACGAGGCAACAGACATAAACTTTATAAACTTTACACGAAAGATTGCCTGCCTCATAAGACAATGCAACCTATGTAAACACAGCGCCCCTCTCCCTCATTCACACGACATCATCACAAGACTTCAAGAACTATAGAATGGGATAAAAACACACACACACACACACATACACACACAAATAAAAGTGAAAACGGGAAAGCCTTTGTAACAACACTTGGTCATTTAACGAAACCCTCACGGCTGTACAAAGTATTTAACATTATCAGTAAAACTACAAACAAACATCACAACCCACGCCGCCATCACGTCCAACACCCAACACATCTCCAGCAAGGAACCAGCAAACGTTCTTGTGAACCACTACACAGTATACGTCATTCAACATCAACACTCAGTGAGTCTGAAAAAAAAAGAAAATCCCCTCAACACACACAATCCTTTTCACTCGACCACAGTGCAACCCTCTTCGCTCCACTTGAAACAATTACGACCATAATGACGGTATCCAGACCCACACAAACATCAGCACCTACTCATAAGCACACTGTAACAATCCCAGCATTTGGAAAATGGGGCAGTTTTCACTATGTTCATACCAATCAAGGACCCAACAAACCCTTCCTCGCAGAAACCGACACTACTTAACACACTACCAACCATCCAAAACAACTGACCGCCTGCCTCATCACCAGGCACATCCCATGCCCCTCTTGCTCCTTCACATCCTGGATTTACAGCACTATTCTGTACAAACACATTACTAGCCTCACACAACAAGCATCTATCGGCATGAACTTCATGACAATAACACAACACAATTCTGACAGCCATAAATATTAGCAAAGTCGTTGATGCCATGAAGGGCTGAAAACTGATTGAAAAGACATACAATACACACAAGGAGAACAACACCAAACTCCAGCTTGCCAGCTCTGTATATGCTAAACAAGCGTATGCTGTATCCCGGGGCAGGTCGCCACGATAACGAAATTTCCTTAACCCTTTTACTGCGGGGTTGTCAGAGGCGCGCCGTGCCCATCCCGTGGGGCAAATCCGCGCTGCGACTGACTTTTTAAAAATATTTGCCAAAAATCAGTTATTAGTCCTAGAATATTATAATTAGATATGCATATGGCACATACCTTCAGCTTTCTCCTGGGAATTTTTTTTTTTTTTTTTTTTTTTTTTTTTTTAGCATTCGTCGACTACCGTAGGACTTGTGGACACTTCTGAAGTTGGGTAACTAAGTCTCCACTTTACACTTCCCTACATCCCGTAATATGAATACCATTGCCTGATATTATCACTAAAAACACTATTCAATGATTTCCATGTAGTTTGGAATCCATACTCCAAAATAAAACACAGTGGAAGCAATGTAAAATGCGAGCGCATACGAGCCTCCCACTCGCGCTAATTCACCGCTGGTATTCTGTCATTTCTTACTCATATACACACTCACACTTTATTTTTTTAGTACTTTATTACACTTATATATATCTACAGTCCTTTACCGCTTCCCACACGATGTTTAGTAGGGGTAGGGTCACAGGGCCTTTTATAATGGGCGCAAAAGCGGCAGAAATGGAGGGGCGCGACTGCGACGTCCTTCCACGTTGAAGGACGAGAGTGAACTGAATGTACTGTACGTATCTCGGTAGCCAAGAGTTGATAATGTCAGCTGCTAATGTATATGCTTAGAAATAAGTCGTAGGAAATCTAGACAATACATAATAAATTAGGTAGTTCCAGGTGAATATAAATATCACTCAGGCTTCTCCCTTCCTTTCTTATATACATTTATATTACGAGAGTAGCTCATACGGCATATTTCACGGGGGGAAAAAAAGCAGGGAAAATTAGCGAACGAATGCAGGCTGGATGTTGCCAAGTGATAATTAGCCAATTCCAGGTGTATGGCACTATAAATTACCTTATTTTTGTATATATATATTATTTGGTATAAGAATAGGGCATAGGGCTCATTTCAATGGATGAAATCAGTGGAAAAATCCGGGAAAGATTTGTGTAGTGCAGAGCAGCTGAGCAGACGACACGAGAGGGTAATGGAGGGGAGGTAGGGAGGAGAGTCTAGAATGGGGGAAAATGGCTAAATTGTCAACAATGGATGGGAGTACTGATGACATTAGCAGCTCTGACTATTGTTGGACATTGGCAGTGCTGATAGATGGTACAAGTCACCACCTGAAAGCCCGGGCGAATTCAAAACAACACAAAATCACAAAAGTGATGCCCCGCGGTATGATCCATTGCACCCGAGCGTCACGGAAGTGACGACCCGCAGTTAAGGGGTTAATGGATTTCCACTGGATTCCATTGTCTCACCTACACTCTTCATCCTCTACATAATTTCCCACACCCCACCTTCCCACAAACACTGCCTCATGTGAAGATGACATCACCATAAGAACCGTGTACCATACTGCAGACACAGCTTGCACACTGCAGGAGGACTCCCTGATCACCAGTAGTAAAGATAAGCAGAGGTACTCCTCTTACTTTAAGCAGACCTAAAATCGATCAGTAAATTGTGTAAGTGGGCTCTTAACCTCTAAGCACCGATTGACGCTTATATCCAATACAAAATTGGTGGATCAGGACAGCCGGGTGGTGGCTATAATCGCAAGTGTTTTCACGCCACAGATTGAAGTGGCTGCCACTTGATCACGTCACCAAAGGGTGGGGATAGGCTCCCAGCAGTCGAGGCAGGCATACCTCAGTTATCTCTGTGACCGCCAGGTGCTGGACGATGTTTTCCTAAGTCTCTCGTTCGTCTGACTCTGTTCCCACCTTAGGTGGACCATTGCATCATTCGCCCCTGCCAAACCTCTCCCCAAGAATTCTAGAAAATGGCACAGTGATAGTGCCATAAGACATGCCTTGGATGCAACAATGTCTAGTTTATCTAGTAGTCGAGTAAGTTATCAGTTGAGAGCAAAGCCAAAGTCAGCAACGCATGCAGATGCGTGAACACCTCCTCTCTCGCCCAGAAAATTAGTTTTCTTCCTCACGTTATTACTCACAAAAGGAAGGACCTACGGACCTAGGGATACTTTCATTCGCAAGAGAAAGAGTTGGTAAGTAAAATGGGCATGAATTCGTTTCCCTAAGTTCTATACTTTCTGAGATATTAAGGTTTGAAAACAAGTAATTTTCAGCGGTTTCTGAGGAATTGCCCATAGTGAGGTGATGACTGCATTAAATATTGCTAGGTTAAATGAATGTTAGGTGTCCGTAAGAACATTGCCAGTGATATATGCTATGCCTAATCTGGACACTCTTCGCTCTCAGATTTGAATAGATATAACCAGTTAAGTGCACTTTATGAGCACATGACGGTGGATCATGTTAAAACAGTTTCTCACTGGTATAAAGTTGTGGGCAGAATCTCCAATATTCAGTTAACAGAGTTGATGCCAAAAACATAGTGATATGACAAGAAATGTTTTTTTTTTTTTTAATTTGATCTCATAATTGAGGCATTCACCGATTGGAGCCGAACCCTCCCTTGGAAAACCCGAGACTCCATGGGGTTCATACTCTTTATGGGTGAGTTTTTAACTGATGAAACTTACTGCATCAAGGTACCACATCCAGAGAGAAATTCAACTCTCCTTCACATAGTAAGTTATTAGCCACTGCCATAGAGTGACGGTCGGGTCGGGCTGGGTTAGGCAGGACCGCTCATAACCAAACTAAGCTGAGAGTAAACATCGCTCACTGGTAAACAGAACTTTTTTTTAAGGCTTTGGAAGAGCATAGCAAAATAAGCGATGACCCATTACAGCGTGCATTGTTACTACCATTGATTCCAGTACTATAACTGGAAGAGCTGTTAATCTCTATCTATCTATTGCCAGACGCCTTAATCCCGCACGGTGTGGCCACAAACAAATCGCCTCCATGTCACTCTGTCCCCTGCCATTTCACTACCACGCTCCCAACTCACACCCCCCTCTCTCATGTACCTCTCCACTCCATCCCTCCATCTCATCCTCGGCCTCCCCCTCCCTCTCGCCCCCTCCACCTCACTCACACTCTCCTCGACAGTCTTTCACTCTCCATCCTCTCCACATGCCCAAACCACCTTAACGTGTTTCTCCTAACGCTTCCCATCACATCCTCAACCACACCACAACGTTAATGAACTGATAAGTGTCTCACTGGATCAGAATAATGACTAATGTACATCAGATCACCAGGGTTACTCATTACAATACTGTACATACAGAGATTTGAACTCCAGTGTCACTGTAAATGAAGTTTAGAGTCAGACACACAGTCAGTGAATATCATCGAAAAGTCTTCACTCAGTTACGAGTATCTGGTCACACTGCAGCTATGAATGGCGCCCCAAAGACCTGATTATTATCAATTATCAATGGCAGTATAAATAAAAAGCTATAATCATAATAATAATAATAATAGATGTAATAAAAATTAGTATTATTATTATTTTAATTATCATTAGTTTTATAAAGAACAGATTTTAAGGAATCAACGGTAAAATAAAGAAATCCAAACGATGAAAGAATGGGCTGAAAGTGGCTAAGAGTACAAGAGGAAGAAATTAGAACAGAACAGCAGGTAAATGTGTAAAATAATGAAACAAGATTTGTAAGCTGCAACAGAGAGAGAGAGAGAGAGAGAGAGAGAGAGAGAGAGAGAGAGAGGAGGGTGAATCTTTCGTCAAACGGACACGTACAACAGCGTTACCAATATCCATGGACAACATCTGACTGAGACACTGTCATAGGGTTATCGGTCTCAATATTTTTTAAAGTTTTGTTTGTGTTTGAGGACATTTTTTTGTTTGTTGGAGTTAGTTATGACGATGTCGAATTGAAAATACTGAAATATAATGCCCTCTTAGAACAGACAAACCCTCAATAACTAGCAAAAAAAAAATATCAGAAGTGTAAGCATGTAACAACTTGTATGTTGTGATTTTTCACACTCGTGAGTCCTGACTTCTCTCCTTAGCTCCCGACCAGTGACCACAGACCACTCTCGTTTCTTGCACCACATAGACGTAGTGTTACACCATCTTCACACTGCTGTACCCATCACGGCTCACAGCCTCACGTCCATCATACAGGTTAGCCACGACCACCACCATACAGTTTATTGAAGAAATATACAATAAAATATACAATAAGATACAGATATAATCTATAATATATTTCAATTTTGATCAACTGGTAAAGAATGGTTTGAATGATCTATATTTCACTTTTGATCAATAGGCAGAGAACGGTTTAAATCTCTATATATTTTAATTTTGGTCAATTGGTAGAGAATTATTTGAATCAATAATACATTCCAATTTCAGTCAATCGGTAGAGATCTGTAAGTGGTTTCCATCTAACACGAATTATTGGTTACAGGTTTTAAATATTAACCACCATAAAAGTACCACAACCTGCCCCAAAATGCTTTCAAAACGCTTGTGAAATGTTAAAAAGAATTGTATCGAGACAGGGAGATGGAACAGATGCAGGCGAGGTCGTCTCCCACCTGAGGAACGTTATGTGAGTGTGGACGGTTACTAACTTAACGTCATAGGCCCATATCCAGATTATCTTAGACAGATTTTCGAATTCAGTACAGTGTGAAACAATTAATGAAATACTAAAGTGATATAAATAATCATCCTAGCTGACATTCTTTCCAACATATTGTAAATTCCTTTGGTTTTCTTTACGAGAGCCTGAGTGAAACGGTGAATTCTGATTCAAATTCCCAGGTAAGTGTCCGTTGCTGTAATGTTGTGATAGGCTTACCTGTTCTATAAACTTTACTGGCACTCACGTATATTAAAGATTACCGTAGCTTTACGTTTATCAGATGTGTGTTAGTGTCAAAATGGCTCTGTGTAGAATGCCCGTTTTTTTTACGGTTGCCATTTCAGGATTTTATGATGGTGCTTCCCAGTTTAACATCGCAAGGTTTGGTATGGTGAGGGTGGTGATTTTAACGTATCTTGCTTTATAATGTGAATGCGATATTGTTTCCTTAATTTTGTATGGGGATCCGATTTATTTATCTAGATTTATACATGGATTTGGTAGTAGTACTTGTCTAACTGTGAATGGCGAATGTGATACTGCATGACTGTGTGTGAGAGTGACTGCATGGCCAGCTTGGAACAGTGCAAGAGATTCTATTTGTTTTCTCTAGTTCTGTGCGGTTAATGTGACTAATTATTTGTCTATTCTGCATATGATTCTTTTTGCTCGGACGGTTTTGTGAGGCGTCTGTGATATAGTGCTTACCGGTCTAGGTTTGTACGGAGGATGTGATATCGTTTGTTTATATAGTGTTGCAAGGTGTTCGTGATTGTATTTACTTATCCACTTTTGTGTTGCGTTTATGGGGGTGTATACCTAGCTAGTACTGAACTGTGCTTGTCATGGTATTTTACTTATCCCCCCCCCCCCCTGTGAGGTGCCTAAGTTACTAGGCTATTTATCTGGTTAGTTTTGCACTCCATACGATTCTCTGCTCTTATTTCTGTTTCATTTTTAGTGTCTATTGATTCATATTTTTGAAAAGAAAGCTTCTTGTCGTTGGTAACTTGTAAATATTTCGATTTAATATTTCATGTTCCGTGCTTTACGTGTTTGGAGTACCTTTTATTATAGACTACATTGTACAGCTTCATGAGCCCATTAACTAAGCACAAATATTAATGTTAGTTTGTACTGTACAGATGATGTAAGTGTATACTGTAGTCACTTAAAATTTATTATCTGTCTACCATCTATTAAGATTCTTGGAGCGGCATGTGACACTGCATCTACTTTCAAGGACCACGCACAAGACATTAAGATGCCAGATTTCTGTCTACAAAAAGAAACAGCTGTGGTACTTTCTACTTTGCGGAGAATGAACCAACTACTGATGTCCAGTGCCTTCCTAGCATGGGCCCTCATCCAGTCTAGTACTCGCCAAAACACCTTGATAGTCACCCAGAAGAACCCCCAGTGCATCACATTCACGGCTGTGAGAGGATCACATCTCACACTGAAACTAAACTCCTCCCTCTCAGAGACCACCTTGATATGAGGCAAACAATTCCGTGCTGCAGTCTACGCCAATACACAGCACCCATTCATAACAAAACAGTGAGAACCAGCACACCAAGACACATAATGCAAACACCACGAAAACACTATCAAACCCACAGCAAAAATATCCATTCTCCAAACATTCCAACGCTAGCAATACAGAAACACTTACAAACTCACTTTTTGAGGTGTGCAGTGCAACACCTTGATCAATCCTTCCCTCATCCTGACATCCTATCATCGGAAATGTCCTTAAAGAGGCATGATCGAGTTCATCTGGACTGGCTTAGACACCACCCTGCTCTCATTAATTACCTGCATGCAATACGTTTGGGGATATTGCAATCACAGATTATATATACCCTGCCTGTAGAATGGGCCCACACAATATAACACACATAATGGAGGACTGCACAGCACATGCCACACTAAGACGCAGACACATCAATTGTGTTGGAAAAAAAATGTGATAACCCCACTGGGCCAATTCTTTACCTGCGGTCGACGTGTCTGTTCGATCAGACGGAAACGGGTTGAGCAATATCAGCTTGGATACGCCTTCAGTCTTAGGCTTGTATTCTCACAAGATTCTCTTATACTTTATTTCTAGCGTTTTCATGTGGAGATAGTTGGCGCTAGTAACATTTATCTGCATCTATCCACACTGTAAACCCAGAAGGAGTGCCAGAAATGAATCGCCTTGATGCCACCCAGTCCTTCTCCATCAGGCTGAAGTATCTATAGCTTACACCATGCACACCCATATACCATTCCACCCCATTCCTCCACATAACCCTCGTTCTCCGCATCTGCCCCCTCTCCTCTTGCATACCACATACACTCTCTTAGTCATTCACTTAATTTCCATTCTCTTTACACGGCCGTACCAACACAAGGCACGTCTCCTAACTCTATTTGGACAAGTCTCGCACCATTCCTTCACTTTCTCATTTGCATGTCCTTCCATGCAATACCACATGCTTCCATCAATTAATTCATTTCCATTCTTGTTTCTCTTGACTTGTGTCCTCGGAATAATATCCTCTCCACGGTTCCATCCTTCCATCCTACTGGGGTGTAGCAGCTAAGACTATATATATCTCATGTTTTTAAGACAAAATTGAACATGAGCCAAGCATCATTTTTTCAGGGACTCTTTAAGTACGTACTTGGAGAAGGAGCTTTGTATTAAAGCTCTAGAAGGTAGTATTTTTGTAGGAAATTAAATAGTAAGCTATCGGCGACTCAAAGCTCTCTGTCTGTCACTGAGGTGTGAACTAACAATATACTATAGCTTCAAGCAATACAGAACTGATTAAAGAATATCAGAAAGACTTGATATGGAATTGGGAGTAGCATGCAGCACCAGTCAAATAGAACGCTGCTCCCTGGGTGGATGACAAACTGGTGACAAGGAGGGCTGGAGCTTCCGTTTCACCAACACTCAGGACCTATTCCTGACCATCTCCCTTTGCTGTACATTTTCAGTGTTTTCATTAACACAGAGAGTAGGACAGCTTTCTTTCATTAAAACTTTACTCCAACTGTCTACACCACACTACATGTGGATTAGATATCACACCATATATTCCATTCTCCTTCACCAATGGCCGTTACAATATTAAGAGCAAAATCGATGGCACCTCGGACTGCCACCACCGACATTGCAGGGTTGGCAGCACAGGACGCTCGTGGTCGTAATCAAGCGCTGTGCCCTCAGCGGTTGTAGCAGCCATAGATCGTGCTTGTCAGTGGAGAAGCACGAGTTCGGCCCTATATTTCACTACCGTACGTAGTCTTAATACCAATCTGAATTCTGTTCACTTCTTCCTCCAGCTCGTATCCCCTCTAGCCCTATTCCTCAAAATAAACTCAGATCTCTCCCTCTTATTCCCATTTAGTTTTCCCGGTTACCATCTCTGCATAAACTTCCATAACAAGGTTGGCGCTCGTTATCAGAGGTGAATATGCAGTTGGTGCTTTCATAAACTTCTCTTTAGCTAACTTTTATTAATCATTATACAATCTAAATTAATTAAATATAGCTAAATACATCTGCATAGTTTAATGCTCCCAAAAAACTTCTTCAGAATACAGCGTAATTGAATCTGTATCCGCACAATTAACTAAATTTAACCCTTACTATTGAAATCACCATTTTGCTTGATTTTAACATCCATGTTGGGTACTGGTTATTGCATTGTGTTAAGACTGGCAATATTGCTCGAGAATGTGAGCTGTTTGCAGAATCGTATAATATCACGCAATTGGTAAAACAAGAAAACAGAGTACCAGATAATCATGACCATAGCACTTATCTTTTAGACCAGTTCCTAACAAATATGAAATAATCCAGATCGGTACAGGATAGAGGTACTGTCACCACTTAGATCCTCCAACCACAATCTCATTACGGTGTCATTAGTCAGGTGCCCCCAAAGCAGTCAAGATAACAAGATTGCACTTTATATTGTAGACTAGGGTTTATTTAGAAATTATCTTGGTGATATTCGATGGCAGCCTTTCTTTTCCAGCTACATCAATTCCATCCATTCCCACATTAATGACTTAATAGGAGCTGGTGTGGAATTATACCCCGTCAGCTATTTACTAAAAGATCGGACTCTTCAAAACTGTTTGACAAGAATCTTGCCAGAGAAACAACCCAATAATCCTTAGCTTATAACTAATGTAGAACAACTGAATCCCTCAGTCATTTTAAAAT